>RQTK01000596.1:0-20839 GCA_003991915.1 Elysia chlorotica | reverse complement strand
AGAGAGACAGAGAGACAGAGAGAGAGAATATGAGAGATAAATAAACACACAAACACCTTTATATGTAAAACACAAAACCAAAGGTCCAGGAGGAAAACAGAAAAATAGATTTTAATAAGTTTTCTGAAGTCTCTTCACTTTATTTATCTTCTGCATGTTTTTTAAGAAGAAATATTGTATTTCTAATCAATCATAAAAGTGCAAACAGCGATATTATCGTTGGGAAAAACAGTTTCGTCTGAGGTTGAACCGTCTTCACTTAGATAAAGACCCTGAGTTGAAAGAAATTGGCCAAAATAAGGCAGCTAGATTTTGAAACCATTCAAAATAATTTGCATTATTAGATAAAGTTACAATTCATGTCTTTACGATATTGTACATCCAGTTTTAATTGAAGCATGACAGAATCAAGAACGCTTATCATGGTTATTTATGCACTTATCTATCATGAAATCATTCACTCACCCCCTTCCCCCACAAGAAAATAAAAATAAGAGTAATACAAAAAAACAAACAAACAAACAAACAAAAAACAAAACAGGACAAAATAAACAATAAAGCCAAGAACAAACGAACACAAGCAAATCACAACAAATGTACCCAGAAAAAAAACTCAATTAAAAAAAAACACATAAAAATACCCAAACAAAAAACCCCCAATCTGTTCAGCACAAAGAAATGGACTGTTTTTTAGAATGCCTTGGCAATATCAAAGATTCAAAGTGTCCCTTTTAAAGACGTAAACAGGAAGATTTAAGACTTCCGAGAGGCTGTGTGACGCCTTTTGAACACGTTAAAACACCAATAATTTGAAAAGAGAACACATTTTGTGCCAGGCATACAAAATTAAATGATAAAAAGAACAACAAACAACGAAAAAGAATCCCACTTTAGAACATTCTTTAAACGGAAACGAATAAGGAGTGTAACAAGTAATGGGGCTAAACAGAATAAACAACTTAAGCAGCCAAAGGGGAAGAAGCGTCTGCTAGGATAAGAGTTGACTACTATTACATTGTGTGTAAAACAGTGAGATGTACAAATAAAGCTGCTGCTGCTGCTACTACTGCTATCATTACTACTACTACTACTACTACTACTACTACTACTACTACTACTACTACTACTACTACTACTACTACTACTACTACTACTACTGGGGGCGCGGTGGCCCGGGGGTAGAACATCGGCTTCCGACGCAAAAGGTCCCGAGTTCGAATCCTGGCTGTTGCAATCCGTACTGGTTGGGTACTACTACTACTACTATAATGTGACCGGCTGAGACAGGAGTCATGGTATCCCCACCCTGTCTCGTGTGTGGCAGCACATAAAATTGTCAGACGTCCGTCTTGGGGCCCGTCCACGATATAGCCTATAAGTTGCTGACGTTGGACGTTAAAACCCAACCAACCAAACCAAACCAAACTACTACTACTACTACTACTACTACTACTACTACTACTACTACTACTACTACTACTACTACTACTACTACTACTACTACTACTACTACTACTACTACTACTACTACTACTACTACTACTACTACTACTACTACTACTACTATTAAATGTGAATGTAGCAGTAGAGCTTAATAAAAAAATGCAAGGCACAAAAAAGTTATAGTGCAGCTCTAAGAATACAAAACGATACAAAGCACGTGAGCTTTAGGCCTTAAGCATTCATCATAATCATCATCATCATCATCATCATCATCATCATCATCATCATCATCATCATCATCATCATCATCATCATCATCATCATCATCATCATCATCATCATCATCATCATCATCATCATCATCATGATCATCATCATCATCATCATTTTTAATTCCTAAACACATAGGCTCTAAAAGTATATAACTTTAAGGTTTATCACACTTTATCTGTAATCCTTTAGTTTTATCCATTCTACAATCCATAAGAATTTCGTTCGTTTCCATAGAGTATCTTTATTGAAAATCGATCTCTTTATTGCATCCTTGGTAGAGAAAGAAAGCTGAAACATATCAATTAAAGAAGGACATTTCTGACAACTATGTGTGTTAAAAAAAGACAAACCATGTGCATATTACATTGTTTCTTTCACATGTTAGTTTCATGAACAGAGCTAATATAAATTTTAACAAAATATCAATCTTATATTTACATTTACAATGTTTGTTAAGAAGTGTAGATTATGATACTGATTATTCCCGCAGAACGTATCCGAATTTTATTAATAACTTTGCTTATATAAAATTAAGCGATGCCACTTCGTTTCTAGTAAAAAAAAACTAACATTTTAAATATAAATAACATCGTGGCATTTTAAAAACAACACCCCCCCCAAAAAAAAAAAAAAAAAAAAAAATCCGCTCCTGGCAACTCTGAGTTAATAATTCTTCGAACTCCGAAAATTTATATTGTAATACCAGCTTGCGTCGGATGCGATGAAATCAGCGACGAACATAGCCATTATTGTGATACTGGGGACATCAGCACCAAGACATCATGTTGTTGCCAGTTTTGCACTCCAGGTGTGAAGACGGAATTTGTTTTCCCGGTACTAAAACTTTTAGGTTAGGCACGAGCATAGCTAAGATAGAACACACTGACTGGTTAAGGTGTTTATGTTTGCTTACATATAGCTGCCAACGCAATGTTTGCTCTATTTTAGACGGCTCATAAATGTGTATTTATCATGATAATTATACACAAAACGTTGGTTTCCCTTCAATGCAGGTATCTGTATATTGCTGCCCAACCATTTTGCTCAATAACGTATTGTTATAGGTAACGAACAAGCCTTCAACTTTCATGGTCAAACTTTTTACTGCTTTTTTCAGTGCTGATTTTTACTATAGGCTTAGGGTTTCAAAGAAAATATAAATGTGTGGCTCCACAAGAGCTCATGTACTTTCTTCTTAATGTGTTTATTTATGATGTCCACTTTTTTGTCTGACTAGTCTATTATTTGTACTTAATGTATACTAAGACCTTCAAGTAGAATTTATGGCTGTCACTCTATTATAGCAAAGAACAAACATGTTTTAATTAGTGAGATCACCTCTTACATTTTTAATGCTTTCCATTTTATTACTCTGTGAATCGTTCTTCAGTGTTAGCTGAGTGAGTATTGTGAAGGAGTCACAATATTAATGTCTGATAATGTTATCTGATGCCACACAATAACAGTGCAGGGAGATCATGACTCTCAGCCGGTCTACTGATACTGATCCAACGAGTAGGGGACGAAATGGGAAAATACGTTTTGTTCGATCTAGGATTTTAAACAAGGGGCCGCCTGATTGGGAGACGAACGCTCTACCACTAGCGCCAATTCGCCCCCTGCTCTTACTCAGTAGAAAATGATAATACAATTTATAAATGAGTAGTAACGGCATTTTTGAACGGTCGTGGGATACGGCAATTTGAATACTGTGCTAGTGGTTGCCTCGAGGCCTACCACCCCACCCCCACCCTTTCCCCCCACAAACAAATCGCGATATCCTTCCAATAATAATAATAATAGCTCTTATTGTTGTTGTTGCTGCTGCTGCTGCTCTTGTTGTTGATGCTGCTACTGCTGCTGCTGCTATTGCTGATAGTTGCACATATGAATAATAAACAAATATTACCCTAAAAAGTAGTATACAAAAATTGTCCCCGTTTTTTTTTTGCTGTGGAGGCTTCAGTGATATCACTGAAATCCAGTTTCCTGAGCTTGTCTGCCTTAATCATACTAAAGATGCTGAGATCTGACAACCTCTCAGGGTAAATTAAGAGGGTGATCTCGACGTTGGGGAAAGCTGCTTGAATGTTGTGTTTTGTTATACATTTCTTGGTAGCCATTTTGTATCTTTTCATGATGTATTAAATTTTTTTTCAGATATCTCTGAAAGTGTACAAGCTTATCCACATCATTCGGGTATTTCGCAGTCAGGTTTTCAAGATTGATGTGAATGTTCGCCCTACTTGTATCTTATCCTTGAAAAAAAATGAGAATTGCCCTGATACGCTATCATATACAGTTGTCTCTTTTCATAAGATTCGTTGAAAGTCAGTGGTTGTGAAGAAAGATTTTACTTTGGACATTTGCCTTGTTGGCATATTGTCTAGTGCGTTGATATAAGGACCATCACCTAGATGTGTTTCTCTCTTTTTTCTGGTCGCTTTCTAGTCAATGCCTGCAAAATTTGTTGAACACTTTGCTATATTTCGTCAAAATTGTCACTAGTTGTTAAGACAAAGTGGTGTAGAGAATAATTTGCATACGAATTCAGTGTGACATGAGAGTCCCGCAGTGTCTTGCTGACTTAGAGAAAATGTTCTAGCAGAATGTCCATGAAGACAAAAATAAATTCCAGGTCATCTATTTTTTGTTGCAGATTTCCGGCCTGTCGTCTTCTATCACCCTTCTCATTGGTATCATCTTGAATGATTTGCAACGCTTCTATTTGTTGAGGATAGCTATCCTTTTGCATGCGCCTCCGACCACGTAGATAAATGTTGGGCGACTCTTGACTCTAGCGATAAGAAGTGTTGACGCACAGAAGAAGCAGTATATTGCAGAAAATAAGCAGACATTGACTGCTTCCAAGCATGAACCAACAGCAGCAGCCTTACGAGATTAAGAGAATGACTGGCGTACACAGTTGTTTTATTTTTTAAGATTCTTTCTTGGTCTCCATTATACTTGCCAAGCATGTTGGCTGCGTTGTCGTACTACTGTCGTATTACTGAAATCATTCAAATTTCATCAAAATAGTTTACAATTATCTCTATAATGGAATTTTCTGCGTGGTATTAAAGGCAAAAAAATGTAAAAACCTCTGGGTCGAAGTCCTATTTTCTGGAGATACAAATCTAACGATGACAGTGCGTTGGTCAACATATAAAACATCAGGTGTCGACTCTACAGATAATAAAGTGCCCAGCTTAATTGATATTATTGACAGTTTTGGCACGAAGTGACAATTCAATATATACGTGCAATTTCTTTTTGATGATTAATAGTCGATGGGACCCCCTTGTGGTATGGAGCCGGAATCAAGGCCCGTTGGTTGCCCAAGGACAGCTTTGCCCCACACGATCACATTTGGCAGGCGAACCTTTCTTATATCGGTTCGGATATTAACACACCGTTTGGGATCCAATATATTATTATTACAAAAAAAAAGAATACAGCCTTTATTTACATTTCGTTTAAGTCATGTTGTTTCTTTTCCTTTCTCCCTTCCTTCTTTTTTTGTTTCTTCCCAAACTGGAGGTTTATCTAATAATAGTTTCTTCTTGGCCCGATCTCCCAGGCCCCGAGACCTTGTGCTTAAGCATGCCCAGCACATTGCTAAATCCCGACTTGGTCCCACAGGTCCTTGTTGCTGCTGGTGACTCACGCTGGCGGGGACTCACAACTAAATAGGGCCTGGCGATTCGGCGTTACGACGATCTGGGAATTAGATGTTGATGGATAGTTGGAGAGTAGAAGGAGAGAGGGAGAGGAGGGAGGAGGTAGAGAGAGAGAAGGTTGTGAGAGAGAGGGGAGGAGAAGGGAAGGATATAGTTTGATGGGAAAAGTAAAGAGGGGGATGAATCGGGTCTGGGGGAGGAAGAGAAAGAAGCAAAATAAACACAGACAATGTCAGGACATGTTTCAGTTATGTGTTTCGACATGGACTCAGAGAGGTCTCAGACTGTCCCAATAAGACTCCTGCCCAAGCTCAAGGCTAAAAGTAAACTTTTTTTCTTTTTTTTTAGTAATATAGATCAACAACAATTTACCCAGCATTTAATTATAAAATGATTCAGCACAAGTCTTTGATATATAGCCAAAGATATTATTTTTTATTCATGTTCTCACCAAATGTAACTGCTTGATCACATTTTATAGTATTAATTATTAATATATCGCAGCTTATAAATGTAGCTTAGAAAGTCAGGGCAGACAAAGGTATGGGTAACCTAAATAAACTCTTTAGCAGACGTTTGACAAATTTTTCATTCTGAATACTACCAACAGTTTTATACATCTAAGAAGCAACATGAGTAATATAATCGTTTTAATTTCACTTAGGTTAGGAAGTAGACTATAATTTTACGGCAATGGGTGCTGCCGTAGCAGATAATCACATTTACGTACAGCGACAAAGAAGAGCTACACTGACTTCTGTCTAATCAGATCAAATTGAATGATGAAATTGGTTAACAAGGCGGATCGAACCCTGGAATTCCCGAAAAAAAAAAGCACAGCGCTTTACCACTTAAGCCAACCCCCACCCTTATTGATGGCCTTCTCAGTAGCAAGTTACATTCCTAATGATTTGTAAACAGGTTTGTCTGTCTGAAAATATTATAAATTAAAAAAAAAATGGCCGTCGATCAATGTCACTATAAGGTGAAACGATGAGAAATGATTCCCAGCTTTGTCTCTTTTTAATATAAGGTACAATTTTCAGTTTTCAGAGTTGAGAATCTGAAAAAAAAAAAAGATTTTTAGTATGAAACAAGAAATTTAACCAAGGGAAATAAAAAAATTGAAATTCAAAACTCAACCTTTAAAAAAAAAGGTAGGTTTCTCTACATACCTAAAGGGAGATAATCCAAAAACAAGTAGGGGTCGAATGGGTACAGGTCTGACAATTCCACCATATACGCACTCTCATGATAGTCAGCCCACCAACAACACATTGACGAGGTACCAAACGCATGTACCTCTGAGGACGTTGTACTGTTTACAAAACTACTGACAATGCTGTCAATCCCCGACCACGTGTGTTATGGGAGGAACCACATCCACACCCAAGACATAAATGGCGATGAGGTGCGTACCGTCATAGCATGTGGACCTTGGCCGTTTTAAAGGCTTTAACACGGTTAAGGACTGGAGCCAGTTCCCGACAAAGTTACCATCGCCAGGCGACCTTGAACTAGTACATGGCGAAATCCTGGCCTGGACCTTCCGATTCAGAGACAAACAGGTGAGAGATGTAGAGATCTACACTGTTAGTTTATGTTTTTCAATGCAGCCTTTTCTAGCAAACATCAAGCTAGTTAGTGTGGATTAAATATAAAATAATGTGAAACATCCAGGGTGAATCACGGAAAAGTCAAAATCTGAACTTTTTTGTTAGTTACAGCGCGCCAAGCAACAACAAAAAACAACAACAACATAAATAACAACAACTAAACAACAACAACAACAAAAGAAAAAACAAACAAAAATACCACCCCCCCCAAAAAAAAAAACAACAAAACAAAAAGCAACAAACAAACAAACAACCTTTCATGATCAGCTCTAGAACAGGAGATAATTCTTTTTTTTAAATAAAAAATTGATAAAATTAAAAAATCAAGAAAAAAAATCAATATAAAGTCCTTTTTTTTTACTGTGTTTCTAAAACTCCAGCTCACATTTTATTTATATCAGCGAGTTGTGCCTGATTCCCCCTGTTGGCTCACAAATGAAAACACTTCTAGTGCTATCACAGATGACGTACGTCTTTTAACTATGATATCTATTTTTTTTTCTAATTTTAAAACATTCCTTGTTAACACTTTAAATTTCGATTCCAATGTTCGAACTAGACCATGCACATTTATAGCGAGGGTAGGGGGTCAATGTTTTATAAAGGCATTTTTCAAACTCAGAAGTAAAATCAAAATAAGCATCGACGAAAAGGAATTCGAGGAAACTTTGGCAGTGTTTCAACCCGCAGAACATGTGTACGGTCTGATGAAAAAAGGTTAAATAACTATCAATGGAACAATACTCATTTTTTGTTTGTTTGTTAATTACATTGTTTCAGTCGATCATTTTGTAGACGCGTGGTACAGTGAAATAGATATGCATGACTTTGATAGAACATGCTCATCAGCCTGGCACAGGTAACTAAAAATACGAGCTACAACAAAACAAAACAAAATCTTAAGTTAGATGTTATTTATAAAACGAAAGGATATTACCTTCAATAGAGAGAAATGTATGGTTTGAGTAACTGACGATTCTAATTCCGCACTAAATTCTGCACTGTGTCTGTATGGCAGCACGTGAATTGTCAGACGTTAGTCTTGAGATCCGTCCACAACATAGCTTATAGTGCTGAGGTTGAACGCTAAGCAATAAACTCCAACTCAAACTCAAACGTAAACCGTATACAAGTCATTCCACGGCTCCTTTTAAAGCCTCCAACAAGCTGGGAATATGACAAGCCACTACAGTACTAATGGAAACAGGAGATTGTATATTATCGCAAATTACCTAAGCGTGGGGAATTATGTCAATCAAGACGACTGGCATGCAATAATTAATGTTCCCTGTCTACTGAATAGGGACTGTACAGACGAAGGATTGCGTGTATATTTCATTTTCTGTTCACACCACTCTGCGCAGCCAATTTGCATGTGTATATCAGAGTCAAAAATACACAAGCGTCCAGAGCATTCAGACCATGTGTATTTTTCACTCTGTTTTCGGCATGCGCCATTTCGATCGATGCCGTCAAACAAACAAGATCACGTGCAGTTGATGCGCATCGCATCAAAATATACACTCGGAAAATACACAACGTCTGAACACTCTTAAAAAACAGAGTGCAAACTACACATGCGTTTGCTTGTGTATATTTGACTCTGCGAAAATTACACGCCGCCTGAACAGAAATAATTCCAAGGACATACGCATGGAAAAGGAAAACATACTGGTGTGTACACTCACATAGCGAGTAATCGTGAATTCCCCAGTCTGCGATACATGTGGATTCTTCAACACGTTTAACGGACGCGTGATTAAAACTTTGTAACCTTCACCCCGTGTTTTACTGTCTTCTGGGGGCGTAAGTACTACCTCGTGATAGCTTGGAACTCTCCGTAAGCCTCCCTTATCAACATAATTATACCTACGACTGTACTTACAGCCACAGGTGTAGTTCTTTTATCAACATGCTTAATCACAATTATGACACAATTTAACCACAAAATATTAAATGGGAAGTTGTTGTTTTGTGCATTTCTATTTGTTTGATGGATAAAGAGTCGTAAGAACATTGTTACTTACAACTCGTCGTTAGTCTTCTTACTGTTATATATTAAGACGTGTCGTAAGCTTGCAGCAACGTTGTACTTACGATCAAAAGTCTTACACACTGTTATTTTTTTAAATTGAAAGATAGATAAATTCAGTTGATTGGTGCAGTTTTATTGCTAAAAGAAAATAATTGCAAAGAGATATTTACTTGGGTACTTGCGTTGCAGTGTGGTATAATTTATAAAATTCTTTGACGAAATTTGTTCAACCACTCAAATTTAAATTCAACGACATGAGAACTTGATTTATTTAATGAGGAGGTGAAAATATCAATTAGAACATCAAATAACTTCAAAGAGAAGTTTTCTTGTAGCGATATATACACAGTAATATAATTGCAATACACTGCTGTTCAATAAGTAAAATGATTCATTTTGAGATCTTAGTGTTACCAAAATCTGCAGTTAAAAACATAAAATATACTATGCTCTAAACATTTCTAATCATAATGCTCAGGCATTTGCCTACAAATAATCCCAGTCTTATTCGCAGCATTTATAGATTGTTCAACTTAAAAGTACCATTACTTAAATCCGACACTGCTTAAGTCACAGGCAATATGGAAATGCACACTTTCTATATTTCAGCTAATAACAAATCTACGGAGAGTGAATAAATAATAAAACAAAACAACAAGTGCTCTTATTAGTTTCTTTATATTCGTAAAATTCACTAAATCTCAATGTAAAGTGGCACAAACAAGTGATAAGTCTCCTCTTGCAATTGTGCAGGGTGAATGCCCTGGTCTTGTAATCTTTACAATAAATCTATTTTCGTATGCGTGAGGAGCACTTGAGCTGCCTGAGCACGGAATCAAACTATCAGCCTTACGAATTCGTTCTGATCTCTGGAGTTAACAGATGTAGAGAGAGAGATACATACTGAGGAATAGTGATGGCGAGAGAGAAAGAGAGAGAGAAATATCGAAAGAGAGAGAGAGAAAGAGAGAGAGAGAGAGAGAGAGAGAGAGAGAGAGAGAGAGGGAGAGAGAGAGAGAGAGGGAGAGAGAGAGGGAGAGAGAGACATAAATTATGGAAATATATAGTAAGAGAGAGAAAGAGAAAGACATACAGAGAAAGATAAATGTAGACTGGTAGATAGATAGATAAACAGATTGAGGGAGAGGGATAGATATAGATAGATAGATAGACCAAGAGAGAGAGAGAGAGAGAGAGAGAGAGAGAGAGAGAGAGAGAGAGAGAGAGAGAGAGAGAGAAAGAGAGAGAAAAAGAGAGAAGGGAAGAGAGAGAGAAGAGAGAAAGAGAGAGAGAGAGAGAGAGAGAGAGAGTAAAGAAGTGGCAAATGAATGTGAACATAAGCTAGTTGTCAATAAAACACTGACAAAAATGGAAGAGAAGAAGATAAGATAAGATAAGATAAGATATAACTTTATTTGTCCTTTAAAGGCACATTTGATAGTCCGTATATGCAGCATAACAAAACAGTATAGACTGTTACGACATGAGTTATTACAAATATTGATACTCATAACAGCATCAATAATAATAATAATAATAATAATAATAATAATAATAATAATAATAATAATAATAATAATAATAATAATAATAATAATAATAATAATAACAATAATAATAACAATAGTCATAATAATAATTATTATCAGTATTATCATTTAAAGAATAATAGTAGCTTGCAGAGCAGCTTGGTCTGAAATAGAAAATTGTATTACATTTTTTTGTACAAAGTTTAAGTGCTCTAGGCAGAAACGAATTTTTGTATCTTTCAAGTCTCCATTGTAAGGCTCTTGGCCTCCCTGAGCGCTCAGAAACACTTAAATGGCTATAAAGAGGATGATTTTTTATCGACATGAAATGAGTTGAGTTTCCTTAAAAAGTAGAGACGAGTATTTAACCGTTTCAAAAGAGCAATGATATGAGGGTTCCAGTTTAATTTATTGTCTAAAGTGACACCAGGATACTTGTATGTGTCTACTTGTTCAACCTCCTCGCCTTTTAAAAAGTGGATTATATTGATGTAGACTATTACACGAGGATCCCTAACTGTCTCTTGTTCTCATCATGCTAGGCTATAATTCCTAGTGACTAATCTTGATCCTTGGTGTACAATTAAGTTAACAAACCTATTTACTATGGAAAAACAACACAACAATAACCTGCTTGATGGTCTTTAATAACTTCAAGTTCACCTCTTATTTTATCGGTTTGAAAACTTTAAGTATACTGTAAGCCATAAATATACATTCTGTTGTTAATTAATAAAGCTAAAAACGACACATCATTAAAACAAATTAGAAGCTTTAAAGAAACGAGGAGAAGTTTCACAATATCACTTTCTTATACAACACATTTACAATCTTTTCAGTAAAAAGTCATAGCAACTGTTTCGCAGCAACTGCGACCGTTTTTATATACCTCTTGATATCCATAATACTGTGGCCTAGAGTTAGAATCGTACGTTGTAATCTAATCTAAATGTTGATTCTAAGTTATAGAAACAAAGTTTTCCCATAACTAACATTTGAAAACAAAAGTGATGATATAAACGATGTTTAGATACGTGCATTGAATATGGCAGTTTGATCTTTCTTCCGTCTTGTTTCCAAGATTAGATATCACATCCCATTTGGGTAGGCTGTCTGATGTAAACCTTGATATTTTCAGTCCAGCTTGCTCTCTTCCTGACTCTTCATCTCTCTTTAAATTTGTCATGCTTTGCACTCTAGTATAGCGTGTCCGTGGATATATCCAAGGTTACAAGAAAGAAAGCATGCCATTAGGGGATTAGAACAAAAAAGGGTCTGCCCTATAGATGCAAATTCCCTCAATAACCGTTCGTCTACAAAGCAAGTAAAAAAAAAAAAGAAACATATTACAAAAAGATATGTTTAGGTCTTTTGTAGAAATGTAGATACAACAATATTAAGCTTACGTAGTTCTTCATTTTAACTGGAATAGAAAAAAATATCAGCTATTACATTGAAAGCGCACTTCAGTATGCTAAAACTCCAACAGAATAGCATAAACACTGGAAGAAAGACGTTAAAAATTTTAAGCATCAGTTGTGATATCAACGATCTTTAGATACTAGAATTAAAAAAAAAACTAGCAGGATGACCATAACATTTCACCCGTCTTGTTTCCAAGGTTAGGTGACAATACCACCTAAGTCCTGCAGACTCTCAGACATTCCGCCTTGCTATTTCCAGTCGAGTGAGTGAGTGAGTGACTCTTTATCTCTACACTAATAGAGGAAGATATTATACATTTTTTGTAGATTATTGTGTCGTTCGGTGTATCCAAAATTTAAAAGAAACTAAGCACGTCATTACAGGAATATAGAAGAATGGAGCTTACTTTTGATACGGAAATTGCCTAAAAATGTTGCTCTACAAAGCAAGTTTAAAAAATAGAAACAAATGACAAGAAGTCATAATTAGGCCTTACGTAAAAATGTTGATAAAACAATATATAGCTTACCAAATTTTTAGTCATCTTTTAACTGAAAAAGAAAAAAAAAATCTACCAGACTCAAAGAGCATTTTAGAACGATAAAAAGTAACCAACATCAACAGCATAGAATACAAAGTAGAAAATAGGAGTCTTCAAAGATGAAAGGAAAGTTTTTCACACTAGGGAGGAAAGTTTTTTTTTTGCAGAGAAGAAGACATGAACTGAGAATTTGTGACAAAATAGAAATTGTTGTAAGCGCAGGTTCTATTAAATTGATAACTTCTTTGTGCGAGCAACCACTTCAAATGAAGATTCTTCTACGCTATCGCTCGACAGGTAGGCAAAAACGTAATCAACTTCAATACCACAAAAAATAAAATAGACTTGTAGCTCTAACTCTTAAGGTTATCAGGAAATGTGAACACTGTGGGACCGCACGATACACGATACAACATATCATAGAAACATGCCCAGCCCACACCCCAACAGAGACATACCAAAGAGCGAATGCACAAAAGAAAACATCAAATTTACAACTGAAGAAGTACCCAACCCAAGAAGCTCATCCACGATAACCAACATATTTAAACAGCTACTAAGACGCCTCGAAGGCCCACTCCAAACATCAATCTAGACTGACCCAATGCCCTCTTAACGGGACAGAACAACAGATCTCCCTACTTCCAGACACCCTCCCCTACTTTTCCCATCTCTCTAACAGAAATAGCTACAACGAAACAAAACGCGAAAAAACCATGACTGGACAGCTAGTGGCAAAACCTTGTCAAGGCAAAACAAGTTACTCTCGTTACCCTCCCCCCCCCACCCCAAACATGACTATAGGGGGAAAAGTGGACCTACCAGAATGAAGCCTGGTCACTCCCATACCCACCCTCTCAACTGGTCAGTATGTCAAGAGAAGACATGTCAACATAACCCAGATCCCCAGGACCAAAATGCTGAGAGCAAAGACAATAGTTGTGGTTGGTTTTTTTTTAGTAAGGTTGATGTTAGAAACAATGGTGACAGTGATTGTAGAGGTGATGCTGGTAGTGGGTGGTAGTGATTTCGATGATAATGCTGGTGACAATAATGACGACGGGAGTGGTAGTGAATCTGGAGATGGCAATGTTAGCGGTGGTGATGATGGTGATGGTGGTGGTGGAGGTAGCAGTGTAGGAGGTGGAAGTGGTGAAAACGATGATAGAAATAATAACGCTAATTGTGGTGGTAGTAATAATATAAATAGCAGTATCAATATTAATAATAAAACCTGTATAGGTAGTAGTAGTAATGGTAGTGATGGTTATGGTGGTGGTTGTACTAATTAGAATATGTTATAGCGGTAATGGTAGAACAATAGTTAATTAGAATGCCGTTAGGGTAAAACCCCCAGTTTAAAAATATGCGCTTCTTTGCTCTATCTCTCCCAATACAACATAGCCGTTACCGTGCTGACGTGCCGTAAAACAAACATCTCTCCCAAAAAAGAAAATCAAATGTATAAACCTAACCTTACTGGTCCCCCTAGGGTAGAAGGGACGGTTTGTATTAACTGCTTCCCTCTATCCTCTCTTTCAACTTTAGAATCTCCAAAATGAGGAGCCCCTACATCAGAGGACCAGCTCCGTAGTAGTGGAATAGACTAGGATACGATCTATCATGTTTTGCCTTCATCTTGAGCTTTGGTCTTCTATCAATACTGCCTGTTGCCGTATAGGATCCCTCAGACGTTAAACCCGGAGAGCGGATTAGAATGCCGGCAGGGTAAAAACCTTTTTTTACTATTCACAGCTTTCTCTCCCGCTCTCTATAGAAAAACCAAGCCTAACCAACCAGAAAGAAGCTTTTACACTTAAATAAAAACATCTACAACATCTAAAAAAAATTACTACTTCCATCTCGTTTAAAACTTTTTGGTCAATGTGATGTTTACGAAACCATTAATTTTTGTTTGATTTTCTTAAGTGCGATATTTTCTAAGCCATTATTTATTTTCACATTGTTGGACATGTACTTAAAACACTCGATTGAGACTTAATACAGTTAGTTTCCGTCATCGAGTTTTGCGTTCATTTAATAAAAAAAACCAAACAAAACCTTTCTCTTCCGCAAAGTTCAATCTGAAAGTTTCGGGAAAGGATAATCCGTTTCTAAATAGATTCAAGTTGGGTCTGTTCGTGTGTGTTTTTTGTTTTGGACTCATGCCATGAATTACACAAAAAGTTGAAGGTCTTTCTTTCAGAGAGGAAGGTTGTCGTGACGGGTACAAGGATTAATGAGATCTAAACATAATTATTCTAAAAAGAAAAAGAGAGACCGTGCTGTGTGAAACAGTAACTGTTGCTAAATTAAAGTCATATCTTCGTAAAATGAATAAGAGAGAAAAAAGTGAATTATTTCGTTTTTCCTGACGATTTGTTCTTTCGAGTTTTAGTGCGTTTGTGTGTGATTGAGTTTGTGTATGGTGAAGCTTTATGGATTATCCAAAATTATCATTTTAACTGTTATGTGGCTGCATGCGGTGTCTTATCGACAAGATAAAGGACCGTAAGTACCACGCCCTGGTAGCTTACGACTCGTCATAACAATATATATGTACAATAAAGAAAGTCATAAGTTACTGCGACGTTGTACTTACGGTACAAAGAAGACATGAGACAAAGACCCATAGAAATAAAAGAGTCACATTGAAGAAAAAAATTACAAGCAAAGGACTATAAGGAGGGTGAGAGAATGTTGAGACAATAAGGCGAAACAAAGATACAATAAAGCAATACGAAGATAGAAATGAGACAATGGTTGTAAAATAATAATAAGAGACACTGACAGAGGACAAAGAAGAGAGAAAGAGAGAAAGAGAGAAAGAAAGAGAGAGAGAGAGAGAGAGAGAGAGAGAGAGAGAGAGAGAGAGAGAGAGAGAGAGAGAGAGAGAGAAAGAGACGAAAAACGAAAGACAGATGAACAACCAAATAAACAAACACACACGCCATTTTTGTCCTACTGAGAGTTCAGATTTTTTTTTACAGTGTCTCAAATGTCCTCTCAATTCAGAATAAAAAAAAAGACTTGTTTTGACTTCGCAACGAAAATATTTTCCGAAACATAACATGACACTAACAAGTAATGCAATGTTGATAAAAAATCTATTGATTTCTCTTTGTCAATTATTTTTATAATAGATGTTTTGCGTGTGAATGTTTTTTTTTCATCTGGTGCGGTAAGAGGGCACACAGACAGGGTGATGAGTAATAGACACCACCAACGCAAGTCAGGATAGAGAAACAGAGAGACATGGCATTTAGACATTATTATAATTATATTTTTTAAAGAATGACAAAGATAATGATAGACAAAAAGTACATGAAATGGCAGTAAGATAGAGAGACATAGCAACGCATACTTATCAACCGTGGTCTACCAAAGATACAGCGGTGAGGATCCACAGTTTAGTGAGTGTCAGTATAATGTAACCAGAGACTGTATATATATATATATATATATAGACAGACAGACAGACAGACAGACAGACAGACAGACAGACAGACAGACAGACAGACAGACAGACAGACAGACAGACAGACAGACAGACAACCAGAGTATATAATTATATATACGTACAGATAGACAAAAAAGGGTGGGAAAAGAATTTGAACAGAAACTTAATCTACATATTAAGTAAGGTGATAACAAAGGGTTGAATCAGTGATGAAAAAGGGAGAGAAGAGAAAGTGCATTACATGAAGGGACCCCTTACTGTCCCTTGTTCCATCCAGATAGGCTGAAAGTCCCAGTGACTAATGTCGATGCTTAAAGTACAAAAAAAAAGAAAGAAACAGTTTGTAACATGACTAGACGGTCTTACATTTAAATTTTCATTTTTTGTTGGTTTTAAAATTATTATTATGTCGTAAGGCATTTATCAATGTTCTGTAATTAATTATAAAAGTTAAAACCTATAAATCATTAATATAAACGCTCTGTAATTAATTAAAAATTCTAAACACTATACTTTATGAAAGCAAATTAGAAGCATCAAAGAAGCGTAGAGCAGTTGCACAATATTTCTCTTATACAACACAATTACAACCTTTTCAGTGAAAATCCATAACAACTGTTTCGCAACGACTGCGACCGTTTTAACCACTTGATCGTGAGATAAAATCGTAAATTTTAGTCAGATTTGAAGTTAAACGCAAAGAAACACGTCGTGTAAACAAACCAGTCGTTATTTGCAATCCTTAACGGAGTGGCCAGGTTTTTTTCAGCCTCGTAACCAAAGCTTTGCACATCGCGGACGAAATGGTCCGCCTCGCGGTAAAGTGGTTAATATTTTTCTTTTATCCATAACAATAAGGACTAGAGTTTAGCAAAAAAATCGTAAGTTAAAATATAATCCAAAAGATATCACTTTTAACAGAGTTCGATAGGCTGTCTGACACAAGTCTTGATATTTCCAGTCCAATTTGTTCTCTTCCTGAATTTTCATCTCTTTCCTATATCTTTTTCATTCTCTGTAGACTATCGTGTCCTTCGATTTATCTAAAGGTACAAGAAAGAAAGCAAGCCATACAGGACTAGAGAAGAATGCCCCGTAGGCGAAAATTTTCTCGATAAATATTCGTCTACAAAGCAAGTTTAAAACAAAACAAAAGAAAACAGAAGTATATAACGACATAACTAGGGATTACATAAAATGTTGATAAAACAAGATAAAGTTTACATAAGTCTTCTTTAAACTAAAATTGAAAAGCAATCAGCTACCAGATTAAAGAAGTACATGTACTTTAGTACGCTTAATATAACCTTCACCATCACCATCAACAACAACAACATAGAATTCAAAGTACAAAATATGAATCTATAAAGACGGAAGAAAAGTTTTTTTTATACCAGAAGTAGAACGTTTTTGCCCAGAAGAAGAAGAGGATTGAGATCTTGGGATAAAAAAAGAAATTAATAGACGCGTGGGTTGTAGTAATAATTTCTTTGTGCACACAACTAAGCCGTACTAACCAGGAGGAAGCTTTTATACCCAGAAAGACACATAAGAAAGATCTGAAGAAAACAAAATACCAGGGCAACCACCTTTCAATTGCAGACAGAACGAAACTGTTACTGAGCATAGTAATGGAAAGTACTATTATGTAACTTTCTAAAATCATATTATGCCTCTTTGTTAATAAAAACTCATTTTATTGTAATTTTCTATGTATTTCATATTTTCATATGAAATTCAAGATCATTGTGATTAGTACACTTCAAAATTATAAAATTTTGTAGTTATGAGGGGGGTAAATGAAAACATGTAAATATGTTTATTTTAAACTAATTTCCAAATGGGAATTGTGGCATAGTCTATGTTGAATTAAAAAAAATAATATATAATTTATGAATTAAAGAGAAAAGTCAAACATAAAAATTGTGTTTTCTCGAATTGTAAAAAAATGTGACTCTGCTGTTTTTCTTTTCCTCTTATGCCTCTTTGTAAATGAAACCTCATTCTATTGTGATTTTCTATGTATTTCATATTTTCATATGAAATTCAAGATAATTGTGATTAGTACACTTCAAAAATGTACGCTTAACATTTAAAGAGAACAATGCTACATAACCCTAAATATCTTATTTTATTTCATGTTTCCAGTTCTTTTGACTGTCGTGTTGGTTTTCTTCGTTTTTTTTTTTAGCACTCATCAGGTAGGCGATTCTGTTGGTGCTCGGTAACCCACCATTTTATGTTTGTTCTTCTTCTTATTACCCATAGCACCTTTTTTACACATATTATTAATCATTTGATTGTAATTGTAGAGCAATAGATCCAATTTATACTCTTTTAAGAATTTTCAAGATGCTTGTCAGTCATGGTAAAAAAGCAAAACCAGAATAGCATAATTGCAAAAAATGAACCAATTGGATACACTTGGTGCAGAAAATAGTTAACTGACAGTTGTTTATTTTCTTCTCTAAAGTTTTGAATGCTTGTGTAGAACAGACGACAACAAAAAGAGCAATAAATTCATTATTTAAAAATTATTAACAATAATATGAGTCAGTTAAGACCCTGTGCTTTAAAATGCTGGTGCCATCATTATGTTGCAGTGATGCGACTAATTATGTTCTTATTCTTTGATTCACAATGGGACATAATTTATCCACGTATTTACCTCCATAAATAACACAATGTCAGTCATGGTAAAAAAGCAAAACCAAAACAGCATATTTTCAAAAAAACGAAACAATTTGATACGTTTGATGCAAACAATAGTTGACATTTTACTGACAGCAGTTTTTTTTTCTTCTCTAAAGTTTTGAATGCACAAGAAAGTTTCGTGTTGAACAGACGGCAATGGAAAAGGTACTAAATATTCATAAGCTGAGTTCTTCAAGTTATTAGTGAAAATTATTAACAATAACATTATTTAGTTAAGACCCTGTTCTTTGAAATTCTGGTGCCATCTGTTGCAGTGATGCGACATGTTCTTATTCTTTGATTCACAATTGAACATATTTTATCCACGTATTTACCTCCATAAATAACACAATAAAAGTGATTAAAGGTCAAACCTGCTTTAGAGGGCTTTTATATTTAAGACTGGTCGATCAATAGATTTCCCTAGTTATTTCCATAGATTAAAGACAGTCCAGTACTGTCAGTACTCTTTTATATCTGCCTTACAAAGGTCAGCGAAAAGGAAATTATCAAAACCACTGACTCTGACCTATGGTCTAAGTAACATTAATTTCGCATTCATATTTTTTTATTCAATGCGGCTACCATTCTGCACTTGTTTATTATTTTTTTACCGTAACAATTTTTGATCTGACAGTTGGACTCAACTACGGTGGAGGTTACACTAATTCGTCACCACCGTGGAAATGAGAGCGCTTTCTGTTGCCATGATTTTGCTCTAACCTTTTTACTCATCGCTATAAGGAAATGCAGATATTCTGAAATGACCAAAAGTGTCAAATGCAAATGAAACAACGCCTAAATTGAAGACGACTTAGCAAACCCTTGTGTGAGTAATTAGTACAATTAAGAAATGATTCTAATTTATAAACTCATCGTAATTGTTTCACACGTCAATTACACAGTCGCTTTTATTTTAATATAAGCAGTATTACACCATAGCCAGCATTGCTTGATCTTTTAAAAAATGTGTTAGTATTTCTAATCGGTTGTATTAGATTAGGAATACACGCTGCTACAAAACATGCTTGTGGGATTTCTCGTGTACAGTGCCTTAAAAATGCCAATTAAAAATATACGAGTATATATGTCCTCCAAATCAAACATAAAAAAACTGTGTTGGGATTTAAGTAACAGACCAGGTTTTGTGACAGCTTGCTTTGTTTTTATCACACAATAGCAACAAGATGTTAACAAACAAATAAAATTCAAATTTTTATCTCGTTTAATTAAAATAACCAAATTTGACAAGCCGATACACCAGGTTCTCAATGTGATGACTACGATGCCATTTTTTGTTTGATTTTCGTCAGGGAGATCTTTACTAAGCCATTATTTATTTTTATATTTGTTGCACTTACAAGATCCTATGAAGGGATAAAGCAAATTATATTTGTCGTTGAGATATTTTTTTTGGATAAAAAAAGCACAACATATCTCTAAAAAAGATAAGGAAATGGGCGCGTCCAATAATTACGGATTTGCGCACAAGTGTTCGTGTTTTTGTTGTTTCGTACACACGGTTTGGCTAGCACAAAAAGTTGAAGGTCTTCCTTTCAGAGTGGACTCAATGATTTGGTATCCATTTTTTTATGGAATTCAGCACCAATATTATTCATTAATCTAGACTTATATTAGGTTTTTTCCTTTCCAGAACTCGGATTTTCACATAACTATTATGTTAGGTCAAGGAAATGTAAGAGAAGAAAATAAAAATCAACATTTACGCCCCCCCCCCCCCCCTTTCGATTTATCTTTTTGCTTTTTAGTATTTTGTGCGTGTCTGTGGGTGTGTGTGGGTGAGTGTATGTGCATTCTGGTGCTGTCTGGACGTTGAAATTTACTGACAATTCGAAAGTTGCCATTCTAACAGTTAATACGTTGTGTGGCTACATTCAGTGTTCCAAGGACGTGATATAGAACGCGTGAGACCAAGGGGCAAAAGGTAAGAAAACGGTGAGTCAAACAGAAAAAAAGACAAACGACCATAAGAGAGATGAAGGATTGCCGGGACAATAAAGCCCTCAATTCATTTATTTTATTTGTAGTGCAGTTGTGTGTGTTTGGGTGAGTGCATGTGTATGATGGAAAATTCAAAAGTTATCGTTATAAGATCAGCGAGGTCGAATCTGCGTGTAAAACT
>RQTK01000595.1:301383-314999 GCA_003991915.1 Elysia chlorotica | reverse complement strand
ATTATTAAATGTAATGTTTAGATTGCATTGTTGGCATTGTTGTGAAGTGGGCAACTTCTGATATGCCTGTACCTATTGTAATGTTTTATTTTCCGAAGTAATACTTTTATTGTTTGAATTGCCAGTATGTAATACTAATCGTAAAGCATGACTGCCGGTACGCCCACTTCAAGTAAAGGTCTCATGATTTATCTACTTTATTGATGATATTTGTATCAAGTGGAAGGCAATATACAATGCTTTGGATGTGAGAATAAATTTTTAGGAAAAATTATTTTAAGTGGGGGGATGTGTAACGCATTGTACTATAAGTTGATCTATTCATTTCCTCACCCTTTTTAGGTGCGTAACTTTTTGGGTAGCGGATTGACTAGATGTATGTACATTATCTTGTTTGTTTGCATAACGATTGTATTTCAAGCCTAAGAATTTGATTGTGAGTTTTGCTTACTGAACACAGCCCTTCTCGAAACCTCCGGCTAGTTCTAGAATAGTAATCACCTCGTCACCTCTTGTTTACCTTTGTTCTGATTGGTTGTTAATTGCTAAAGAGATGTACCGAGAATATTCTCTTATGATTTACGTAATTCTTGTTCTGGATGATTCGACGAAATTTTGTATAAATAGGAGTCAACATTTGAAGAGTCAAGAGTCAACATTTGAAGAGTCAAGAGTCAACATTTCAAGAGTCAACATTGTTTTCCAGAGTCTACATTGAAACTCCAGTAATTGTACTATTGAGCCGTCCTACAAACATTGTAGAGTATAGCCCTTTTGTTGGATTAAACAGTTTGAAATTGTTACTTGCGGACTTCGGATTTATTTTCTACGGACGAGTCGTGTGATTGGCTGTGAATATTTTTAATACCCCTAGACAAACAGAGCCTAACAGATTACCACCTCACCAGCAAATCTGTTACAATAATAATAATAATAATAATAATAATAATAATAATAATAATAATAATAATAATAATAACAATAATAATAATATAATAATAAAAGAAGTTTTAAAAAAAGAAAAATAATGCAAAGTAAAAAAAAGCAGACAAAATCATCGGTAATAAATCAAAATACATTGATAAGAAAAACGCTTAAAAAGCAATTTACCCAAAGTCTTTGGCTGCACCAACCACATACTGGCGCTTAAAAAAATATTTTTCTCTTTTCAAGTTTTCACCCATAAAACATTAAAGCCATACCCTTGCACTTTAAACTAAAAAATAAAAAAAAGCAACAACAACAAACCGAAAAAAACAACTTTAGTATCAAAGGAAAGCGTGGTAGAACATCGGCTACCGACGCAAAAGGTCTCGAATTCGAATCCTGGCTGTTGCGTTTCCTACTGGTTGGGTCGGTGTCAGTATAATAATGTGACCTGCTGAGACAGGAGTCATGGTGTCCTCGCCCTGTCTCATGTGTGGCAGAACATAAAATTGTCAGACATCCGTCTAGGGGCCCTTCCACAATAAAGCCTATATAGTGCTGCTTTTGGATGTTAAAACTAACCCAACCCAACCGAGGAAAGCGTAAAATGGTGTCTTTGCGATTATTTTAATTTACTATGTTATCTCCCTTTAACAGCCAATTGAATTGAAGTAGAGTAATGCACTTTTAAATACAATGAGACCTAAATTTCTGTTTTGTGAATAAATAAAGTTAAATAATTGAGGGAAAACCTTTGTTTTAATCACAAAAACTCGGAGATGTAGTATAGCTGTAGATTTTTTTTCTTACTAAGGCTCCTACAGTTAGAACATTACTGTAAAGTATAGAACAACATTGTTTTATAAACTGATCAGCCTATAGAGAAGTCGTTCATAAAATCTATTTAAAGCTATTAGGCTGATAACACAATCATGCTTATCCTAACATGCCAAGTTTTATTCTTTTCCACCACCTGGTCTATCCTTGATGTCGCCACCGACAGTCAAATATGAATATGGAGAATGATGAAACCGGAGAGTATTTGAAAAGATTTGGGATATTTCAGTTAAACTTACTGAAATTTGTTTGCACCTGGGCTTTGATGACTTTGGCATTTTTTTAAAGAAGCTAATAAAAATAAAGTACGGCATTGATCATAACTTGAGCCAACCATGGTAAACCAAATGCAAAAAAGTGAGTCTGTGACAAAAGATTGTATTATTTGAGTACTTCGCCTGCTCACTCATGTCCATGAAAACTGTAACCTACATCACATAGTGCTTTTACTAAAGCTGCATTGTCATTAAATTGCAAAACAAAAAGTGTCACCAGCACATAATAATAACAAAGAAAAAAATATAATGCACAAAGAAGTGTTTCTTTTTATTTTGTCACCTGCTATCCATACGTCATACGTCAATTAACTTGACGAGTTCTGCCGTGGACAGTTGTTTTCTTCATTCGAAATCCTCTCTATCTCCGAGTAGGCTAAGTAGAAATCCCTCACTGCTCCGCATTTTACGTAAACCAACTATAGATCTACTTAGTGAAGTGTTGGTCTTTGCCAACAGTCGCAGCTAGAAAGCTCAGCCGGTAGAGCGCGGGACGAACATGTTGGAGGCCCTGGCTTTAATCCCCAGCTTTGCCTGACGGAAGACATCCGTGCACCTTGAGAATCTAGGGCTGTATTAGAAGAAGAAATAAGGAAACTCAGAGTGGAATCTGAAGAACACAGCAAAGTTAGAGGACGATTAATAAAAATATAGAGCAGCAAGACAATGCTGGTCAGTGTGTATCTTGAGAGCATCAAGTGAATTTGACCACCAGTAAATTCCAGAGTAGATTTTGTTATATTCCGATGCTAGTGGGAAACTTAGTGGACGATAAAACAGTGAAGAAACCAAGAGGTTCCCGGACTAGCCAGGTTTAGTGTTCTCCTGATATCCCAGAGACAATAGGCCGGCGCCGGCCAGACGAGCTCACGGATTGCGAATTGTATGGTGGCTGACCAAGCTTTTCAGCTCACATAAATCTATTAAAACAAGACAGGATGCGACAAGACAGTTATTGACAAGTTTTCAACTTTAAACTGAAGTCTTGTCGAGCTGAGCTCCTATATAAATACATGTAACAGAAAGATCAACACCACCGTCACGATTTAGTAAGGAACGTCATTATTATCATCATTATCTTCATTATCATTATCATCATCA
Source organism: Elysia chlorotica (assembly GCA_003991915.1). NCBI lineage: Eukaryota > Metazoa > Mollusca > Gastropoda > Plakobranchidae > Elysia > Elysia chlorotica. The sequence goes on along the minus strand of RQTK01000595.1, from coordinate 311,859 downwards.
TCATCATCATCACCATCATCATCATCATCATCATCATCATCATCATCATCATCATCATCATCATCATCATCATCATCATCATCATCATCATCATCATCATCATCATCACCACCAACACCGCCGCCACTGCCACTTTTCCCGACCTGTTTTTTAAGGCACCAGCCGCCACTGGGTAGCCACAATAAGGAAGATCTTTGAAACAACCATTTTATTTGATGGGTGCGTTGTTTGATTTTTTTATTTCTTTTTTGTTTAGTTTTTTGGGTGGGAGGGGTGTGGTAAAAAGTTTGTCTGTGTAAACAAAAAAGGTAAATAGAACTCCGTCACTGATCTGCCTTCTAAGTAAACCAACTATAAATCTACTTGGTGAAGTGTTGGTCTTTGCCAACAGTCGCAGCTAGAAAGCTCAACCGGTATAGCGCGGGATAGACAAGTTGGGTGTCCTGGTTTTAATACCCAGCTTTGCTTGACGGAAAACATCTGTGCAGTTTCAAAAGTTAGGGCTAGCTGGATTAGGAGAAGAAATCGGGGGGAGGGGAGGAGAGGGAGTAATACTTATCTTAAAAGTAATGCTGGGCTTTGGATGGTTTCTTTAGGTGTGTGGCAAAAAAAAAATAATAGAAAAACAAAGCGTCCCAAGCCTAACGATTGACAGTTTTACGTGCCGTATAATGACAGAGTTTGGAAATTGGCCGGTCACATTTCTTTAACCCCGTCATAACCAGGCGCTACAGTCTGTACTCGAAACTATAACACTCCAATTATAAGTCACGCGCTACAGTGACAAAACTGCCCGTTTCTTTAACATGCGTGTGCTTCCAGTGTATACAAGGATAGGGCATAAACTCAGAGTCGAACCTGAAAAACACAGCAAAGTTAGAGGACGATTAATAAAAAATATAGAGCAGCAAGACAATTCTGGTCAATGTGTATCTTGAGAGCATCAAGTGAATTTGACCACCAGTAAATTCCAGAGTAAAATTTGTTATAATCCGATTCTGATGGGAAACTTAGTGGACGATAAAACAATGTAGAAACCAAGAGGTGCCCGGACTAGCCAGGTTTAGTGTCCTCCTGACATCCCAGAGACAATATATCTATCTATCTATCTATCTATCTATCTATCTATCTATCTATCTATCTATCTATCTATCTATCTATCTATCTATCTATCTATCTATCTATCTATCTATCTATCTATCTATCTATCTATCTATCTATCTATCTATCTATCTATCTATCTATCTATCTATCTATCTATCTATCTATCTATCTATCTATCTATCTATCTATCTATCTATCTATCTATCTATCTATCTATCCTTCATTATATTTGTCATACTATTCAGAGACTATTATATCTATGTACACCGCCCGCGTTCTTAGAGAAACATTGCATAAGACGCTGGTGTCAAGTGTTGCTCTTCCAATCAAAGACTTGATATCAAAGACAGGATTAGACGTCACGCTTCCCTGCCGCATCCCGTGTTGTTTTAAAAGATTTCCGTGAGTTGAAAAGCCTGGTCAGCCCTCATACAATTCGCTATCCGTGAGCCCGTCTGGTCGGCGCCGGCCTATTGTCTCTGGGATGTCAGGAGGACACTAAACCTGGCTATTCCGGGCACCTCTTGGTATTTTATCGTAGGCAAAGTTTCCCACTAGCTTCGGATTATAACGTGTTTTTTTTTAATTAACTGGTGATCAACATTTTCTGTTGTTAAATATAATCTGATGAGTATTATCTTCTTGCTCTATATGTATATCGTCCTCTAAGTTTAATGGAGCTTCAGCAGCTCAGTAGATAGAGTTCTTGACGGACAAGGATAACTGTGTAGGTTCGATCCTCAGTTTACGCCTTATCCTTACATTGCCATGCACAGAGCGAGAGTGGTGGGTCGTGGAGCACGAGACTTATAATTTGGACGTTTTGTGTTCGAGTAGAGTCTAGACAGGCTTTTTTGAGAATTAGGTCGGTGTCAGGGTAGTTTCTATATCCCCACTCTGTCGCTGTACGTCACGTAAAACTGTCATTTGTTGGTTTTTCAACCCATAAAAAAGCCTTGTTTTTTGCCAAGACGCTAACAAATCACCCAAGCAACAAAGTTTCTGATTATTGCTGTGGCAGATGTTTTGTACATGACAACTTGTGGGATAAAAAGAGAGAGAAAACACTTCATTGTTGTTGCTAGTGTCAAACTAAAACAGAATTATCATTTTTTGTTCTAACAGAATATGAGTTAATACTTTCTCTATCCTACGCGTTGTAAATATGTTCCGTCCGTCCATAGATCTTATTATCATGATCATCATGATCATCATCATCATCATCATCATCATCATCATCATCATCATCATCATCATCATCATCATCATCATCATCATCATCATCATCATCATCATCATCATCATCATCATCATCATCATCATCATCATCATCAAGATCATCATCATCTAGATGTACACCGCCCGCGTTGTTAGAGGAACATTGCATAAGACGCTGGTGTCAAGTGTTGCTCTTCCAATCAAAGACTTGATATCAAAGACAAGATTAGACGTCGCGCTTCACTGCCGCATCCCGTGTTGTTTTAAAAGATTTCCGTGAGCTGAAAAGCATGGTCAGCCTCCATACAATTCGCTATCCGTGAGTCCGTCTGGCCGGCGCCGGCCTATTGTCTCTGGGATGTCAGGAGGACACTAAACCTGGCTAGTCCGGGCACCTCTTGGTTTCTACACTGTTTTATCGTCCGCTAAGTTTCCCACCAGAATCGGATTATAACAAATTTTTCTGTGGAATTTACTGGTGGTCAAATTCACTTAATGCTCTCAAGATACACACTGACCAGCATTGTCTTGCTGCTCTATATTTTTTATTAATCGTCCTCTAACTTTGCTGTGTTCTTCAGGTTTGACTCTGAGTTTATGCTCTATCCTTTATACACTGGAAGACCACGCATGTTAAAGAAGCAGGCAGTTTTGTCACTGAAGCGTGTGACTTATCATTGGAAAGTTATAGTTTCGAGTACAGACTGTAGCGCCTGGTTATGTCGGCATTAAAGAAACTATGTCTTTATACGGCACGTAAAAGTACCATTCCTTAGACTTAGGACGCATCCACGAAATGGCTTGGTCCTATGTTTTGGCCAAACACATGAAAAAAAACAACCAAAGACCAAAGTATTAATTTTAAGCCAAGAAATACCCACACCCCCCATTTCTTCTCCTAATCCTGCTAGTCCTAGATTCTCTAGGTGCGCGGATATTTTCCGTCAAGCAAAGAAACAAAGTATATCTTTCATTTTCTCTTAGCACTTTGTGACATCGGACTAAAAATTACGTCCAGTCCAGCTCAAACGATAGAAACGCTTGCTTTATCAATGCTGTTGATACGATTTCTAATATATATTTTTTAAACGTGGCCAAACTTCAAAACCACCAAACCTGCCTAGATTTTTAGCGGCATAATGTATTATGGGTTCTTTTTTTTATTATTATTTTCGATTTAGTAAAAAATTTCCTTGAACAAAAGATAATATTTAGACATCGATTTTTAATGACAGCAGTATAATTTGTCCCTACTTTAGTTAGGTCCATCATATAATTTTATGATTTTCCTTAAATCAATTAGAATAATCTTCAGTATTTCCATTATTATAATTTTATGATTTTCAGTATAATTCAGTATTTCCATTATCACCCAAGCTTAATATTATGCATCTTTTTTGTAAAAAAAAAACAATAACAAATAAATATAGATTTCATTGCTTTCTAGGATATGCGACAGGCGGTATTATTCTATATTTTTATTCTATGAACATCTCATTGGCTCAAAGATTTTGTATTTACTCTTTCCATCGATGAATAGTTTGATAACAGTTATTGATTGAAACTTTAATTGTAATTTCGTTTGCATTCACGTAGATCTAATAAAAAAGCACGTTTATTGACAATTAAAACATAAAATGTTGTTCTTGAAAAATTTCACGCGGGCAAATAGTTTTTGTATTTTATTTGTTTTATTTAGAAAGCTTCATATTAAATTTCTTAACCCTAAATGTATCGCTAGGATTTGCTGTCTGGTGTATCGTTTCTCTATAGAGAGAGGGAGAAAATGTCATAACAGTTGTCTCCCCCTGCGCCCAGCGCTCTATCACGGCATAGTGGCCGCGCAACCGTCGGCGACATTTCATTGGTTCGCTGATAGCCACGTGACCAGATACAACACGCACTTCGCGACTTGTAGAGGAGACTGGCCGTCTGCTTCTATCGTCCGGCTGATCACTCAGTGCCTTGCGTCTACACAGGTGATAGCGTCTTTACTGAGCTGAGGAATACAAGTATATCATTCGGATACGTATTACCAAAACTTACTTGTGACACACAAAGTCTCTCTACTGTTGCCAATAGTTTTTTTTTCATCAAGTGTATATTTGTCAAGGGATCACTGCTCCTATTCCACCACACTTTTGGTCCTTCGGGTGCGTCCTCCTGACTACGGTAAGTAGAGATATTCTTGTTTATTTTGTTGTAATTTTTGGCCCTTTATGTCAAAATGGCCCCTTTCAAAACCTATAGTTTTATGGTGTAACTTTAAGTCTAGAACGACTATTATTGAACTGCTAAAAGTGAGTGAATAACATTGAAAAATTCTCTTAATAATCTCTGTTGTGACTAAGAAACAATCTAGCCGTTTTATTGCAAGCCTCTCTTGTGTATCTTGTGTTATGTAAAAAAAGAAACAGTGCCACCTTTGTACGCCATTCTTGGAATTATTTGAAGAAAACACTTCTTTATGTGTCTTGTCCAGACCTAGTTTGTGTTGATTCACTGAAAAGCTTTCATACCAAAAGTATAAAGAAATTGTGCATCTACTTTAAACTCACCTGAGATGTAAAGAAATTAATAGCTTTGCATGTCATAACGTCCCTTGCAGAAAACTCAAATTCCGACTTTAAGTTGTTTGTTTCAAGCATCATTTCTATTTAAGTGGATTTACTACACTGAAGTACTAACACGTTGTTTGTGTCGTGCTTCTGTATTAAAGTTTTTGTTTTATATTTTAAATTATGTCATGTTTTTAAAACGTTTCTCTAGTAGATAAATATTTCTAAATTCAATCTCTTGGGCTTTCTCCGTCCAAGCCGTTTAGATCACACACTGTTGAGTTTTTTGTTTGTGTTGTTGTTGTTGTTGTTGTTGTTGTTGCTGTTGTTGTTGCTGTTGTTGTTGTTGTTGTTGTTGTTCACGGGAAAAACCCAACAAATAGTGGTGCAAGCAGACACCTTGATCAGCGGTGCGAGCGGATACCTTGATCCAAGTCCTTATATTTTATATCAACATTGATGGTTCTGGTATTTGATGTGCGATGGACAATAGCCCAGGTGGGTCAGAAGCTAGAGCTCTCGCCCTCACATCTCACGTCCATGGTAGAGCGGCGGAGTTTTCCATTTGATCAAAGGAAAGATCAAAACCGAATTTGCGGTGCATCAGACTAAAGATTAGCGAGGAAATCCCATTTGACTTAATTGGGTCAAGCATTTCTTAAACGGCATTGGAAGATTGGCGCTCAAAAAACAATAATATTTTATCATAAAAAAAAGTTTAAATAAAATTGAAAAGTTATTTACTTTAATATAAATTAAAGATTCTCTGTTTAGCAGAAACAAATTGAGTATCGGGTAACATTTTTGGCCCCGAGAGACTCGAACACATACACTTTTTTACCGTGTTTCTTTCTCGGTTACATCTTGATCGTTTAACCAAAAGAAGGCTACCTATATATAAACCTAGTAAATTTACTTCGGAGATTTTTTTCATGACAAATAAACCGTGGACAGTTTTTTAAAATTAAAGTCGAAGGGAAAAAATACAAGCAAACGTTTAAGAATAGATGTTTAGATCTGTCAAAGTTGGAGCAGAGGGAGAGATCTTGTTTTTATTTTTAACGAGAAAACAATAATAATAAATAATAAATAACTCACTCACATTCATTGCCTAAAACGTTTGCTTCACCACTCCCTCCTTTAAAATATTTATTACAAATCTTGCATCACATTTGTTTTTTTTATTCTATTAATAGTCGTTAATATCTATATTATGTAACATACTTGGTATAATGGGAATTCGCCTGGTTAGTTTCAGGTGTTTATTTTTACATTAACAAATAAAATATGTGAATACATCATATTTATGAAACCAATATTGCCTTTTTTTCTAATTTAGGAGACCCTGGGAACGATTCCAGTTTGCTCTCCCAGACAAAGTTGTCTCCCCCTGCGCCCAGAGCTTAATCACGGCGCAGTGGCCGCGGGACTGTCGGTGACATTTCATTGGTTGTCTGATTGTCGCGTGACTGGGATACAGGACTCACTTCGCGACTTGTGGCGAGGACTGGCCGTCTGCTTCCATGGTCCGATGATCACTTAGTGCCGTGCGTCTACCCTAGTGACAACTTCTTCACAGAGCTGTAGATTACATAACTGTACATCACTCGCATCATTTTTACAGAGCTGATCAAAAGAAGAAAAAAACTACTGGAAACTTAGAAATGGCGGCAGAGAATCCTGACCATGGTTTTAGACGACCTTCTAACCCAGATAAAAAGAAAAGAGTCGCCAAAAAATACGTCGGTCTGAATGATGAGGAGATTGAGAAAAAGCGATTGAGGAACAACGAACTGGTGAGTACATGTATTTTTTACTTACTTTTATTTGTAGAGTAATCAAATAGGCGTGGCATGCCAAATTATATGTATTGAAGAGGATTGTGGAAATCTAAATTATACCTGTGACGATCAACAGTTACGCATATTTAAAAAAAACAAATGTATCCCTGTAATCAAAGATTTGCAAAAAACTGTTTTGTGAAAAATGGAAATTTGACAGCAATATCAGTGCTGTCTGTCTGATTGTTTGTTGATCATGTTTAAAATACACGCGTACTCAAAGTATCTCTTTTCATTGGTACCAGTTATAGTTGTTAGTTAAATAAACGAAGGGTTGTCCAAAATAGGGTTGTGTATGTCTAATATTTTGTCTAAATATCTAAAACAAATGTAAAGGGTATTAATATTTTTAGGACTGCCTTTTTCTTGAAAAACTGTTAGTCTTCTTTTTTAAAAACATTCTGCATTTAATTTAGCAGTAGTAGTTGTAGTAGTAGTAGTTGCAGTAGTAGTATTAGTAGTAGTAGTAGTAGTAGTAGTAGTAGTAGTAGTAGTAGTAGTAGTAGTAGTAGTAGTAGTAGTAGTAGTAGTAGTAGTAGTAGTAGTAGTAGTAGTAGTAGTAGTAGTAGTAGTAGTAGTAGTAGTAGTAGTAGTAATCAAGAACACAACACTTAAGAGTACACCTACACAGTTGCTAAGGATCTAACAGTAGATGCATGTGCGCAAGTAATAGGAGTAATTCAATAAGAAAGAGAGGAATACGCACAATATAGCAACCGAGGGACACAATAAATCAAACACAACTAGAGTTTAAAAAATACATGTATACGTTAGGCCTTTAATGGCTACATCAGTTGTAGTAGTAGTAGTAGCAGTAGTAGTAGTAGTAGTAGTAGTAGTAGTAGTAGTAGTAGTAGTAGTAGTAGTAGTAGTAGTAGTAGTAGTAGTAGTAGTAGTAGTAGTAGTAGTAGTAGTAGTAGTAGTAGTAGTAGTAGTAGTAGTAGTAGTAGTAGTAGTAGTAGTAGTAGTAGTAGTAGTAGTAGTAGTTTAGTTACAGCCAATTAGCGTCAGTTACCACGGTGGTTACCTTCACCCTTCCATTAGCATTACTACCCGCTTCATCTAATCTCAACAACGTCCAAATCTTTGTCAGCTACCATAATTATTATTGTCACCAACATACACCATTTATGTTAGTTGCATTCAGTTAAAACAATATTATATTGCTATCATCAAATATTTACATCGACCAATATCGTTATAATAACGTGCTATTAATGTTAGTAGGAAAGAAATAAGAGTATCATTTACTCTGTGTTACCATCAGTTACCCTAGCGTGGTGTGAGTTACCATTAGTTACCTTGGATTGATATAGTGCATCAATGATTATTTACAGCCTATTATCTTTCCCACCAGCTAACAACACACACGTTACACACGGCATGTGTGTACATTGTATATAAATGTGTGTGTGTGTGTGTGTGTGTTGAGGGTCGTGAATGGGGGTGGTTATTATTTCCCCAAAGATATGGACCGACCTTGCAATTAATGCCAGTCGTGTATTGTGGACGTGGAAGCGTTTAACCGCACGCTGGCAGCTCACGGTAGGCCATATAAACACATTAAACTGTCGTCCACCTTGTTTCGCTATACACCGCCCGACCCGCCATTGTAGTTGCCTGCCGCCAGAACAAAGAGCTCTTGCCATTGTTCTCACATTATGATGGGTTCCAGCCAAGAGCCCCAACATGGAAACCGGGATTCTTTGATTCGCCAGTGTTTTTTGTCTGAATAATGTGTGTGTCCATGTGTGTGTGTGTGTGACATAAGCTTTGGGGCGAACGGTTTAAATAACATTTTTAAAATAATTGTGACATTAATACTTTATTTGTTTTTTTTTCAAATGTTGTGTTGGTGTGAAATGCAGTCTTGCATTTCAGCAATAACTATCTAAGTTTTAAAAGAAAAATTTTAATTTGCTTAAAAAAGATTGTACCACAAAATATCCAACTGAACTTTTGGCTAAAATTGGTAGCTTTTCAAATGTAAAAACTAGATAGATACAATATTGCTGTTCTGTATTGCTAGTACAATATCTTTACAAAAAGTATTTTTTTTCTTACAGCATCCAATTTAAAAGTAGTTAAAGATTTGGTCTCAGAAGCCATTCGGGCCACTCAGTATACATAGTAAACTGTTATTTATAAATAGTTAGGACAGTGTCTTCCGACAAACGTCAATCATGTTTATTAACGTTAAAAAACATATATTAAGTAGTTTAACCGTTTGTATTTTGATTTTTTTTCCTTTACATTAACTGCCATAAGTTTGAAAATCGTGAACATTTAAATGCCAAAAATTATTGATAGCACTCATTCAACAAATACCAAGATAATGTTTAGGGAATTGTATTTTAGGATCGCTTAAAATATTGAAGGCTAGGGCTCCTATTACATGATTCATTTAATGTGTTACTTTGCTACATTTTGCAATTTCATCTGAAAAAGAAACCCACACAAACTTACTTGGGCAAGAAAAATGTGAAATGAGCTTGATGATTCAACATTTCTCTTTTTGTGGAGATATATTAAAGATCACCTTCCAGTTAAAACCATACGTATCATACTCGTTTTAGTCTAATCAGACTAGTCCTCATAAAAAAAAAACGCCCTATGCCTAAATGTATATGCAACTTCAGACATTTTTAATACAAAAAATGCATTATATGTTTATTATCTTTTTGGCACCTGAACATATATGTGTTAAACACTATACAACTATTACAAAGGCGCTCATAAAAAAGGTATCTTTACATAAAAATTTTCTTTTAAGGTTTTTACTTGGTTTAATAAAAACAAACCATGAGATCCTTTCAATTTTCTCTCTCCTTGAACATCAATAACTAGAAGTCTATTATATTTTACTCTCTTTAACACTAGGAACGAGCCAACCAGCATGCTATACAGGCTTCCTTCTCAAAACTAGACTGGGTTATACCAGACCACATGAAGATTCACAAAGACGGTTCTAGACTGTCTACATTAGACAACGCCAGCCATTGTATAGAGCAGTTATATAGAAAAGTTAATTATTGTTACCAAATATTACGTGCTGATCCAAAACATCAGCTTTTTGCGAACTTTTTTTATGAAGGGAATTTTGGAAATTTAGATGTTGGTTTCATGGTCAGAAATATTGGATATGGGGGAAGCCAAAACCAGGCCCATGTTGAGGGTAACCAGCAAACAAACAAAAAACACGACAATAGTTTTACAGCCATGACCCATGCATCTTTAAACCACAACCACAGCAGTGGTCTTCCAGCCATGAACCATGCATCTGTAAACCACAACCACAGCAGTGGTCTTCCAGCCATGAACCATGCATCTCTAAACCACAACCTAAGCAGTGGTCTTCCAGTCATGAACCATGCATCTCTAAACCACACGAATGGCAGTCTTTTTATGAGTCATGTGAATCAGAACATCAGAGTTGATCCTATGATTTCTAATAACCAAAGCATCGTCCAAACCTTTGACAATCATATGAACTCATATTCTGGCAACTGCCCGATGAATCACAGCCGTGGCACTGGGTTTGAACAGCAAACAAGCTACACGATAACAAATGCTGCTAGTGAGCATACAAATCACAGCCTAGCAAACAGCATGGATCAGCAAGGACACGTTAACATTCCTCGCAACCCTAAAAGAAAGGGCGAGGAAAAAGAAAACTGCAATTCACGCTTCCCATCTCCACAGCGCGAAAGCAAAAACAATACAAGAAGAGTTCCCCACAAAAAATCGAGAAAAAC
>RQTK01000595.1:249502-291350 GCA_003991915.1 Elysia chlorotica | reverse complement strand
AGAGAGAGAGAGAGAGAGAGAGAGAGAGAGAGAGAGAGAGAGAGAGAGAGAGAGAGAGAGAGAGAGAGAGAGAGAGAGAGAGAGAGAGAGTTTGAAATGGTGAGAGGTTTCATGGGGAGGATTTTGCATTTGCGGCTTCAGAAAATTAAGGCAGTTGTTTTCTTTTTGGTACCTTTAGAAAAAAACCACATTGTTAAACCGCCTTAGTTTCAGCAAGAAAAAGAGTGAGCACGCGCCACACTAGTTTCCCGTATGAAAAGCACTGTGAGCTGTTTCTGTGAAAAGTCTCACTAAATCTACACTGTCTGGCACTACTATGTGACGGCTTCAATACACAATAACACTGCCACAAGGGCGCACTCGGTCTTATCTTGCGACGAAATACTTTAGTTTAGGACTCAACTCTATCCAAACGTGTCGGACCACAGAGAGCCTGAAATGTTAACCCTTGGCAGTTTCAAAGATCATAGATTGTATGAAATGGTATACCGCCAAGACAAAACAAACACATCTATTTATAGATGTCATAGTAGACGCTATAGTCTGGGGGGAAAACCAGTGCCACAGGAGTGAAGAATGAAGTGAGCACTTTAGGTGTATACTGTCATCAATTATAAAAATAAAATCTAAAATAATCATTAGTGTTTTAGAAAGGACATCAGGCAGTATACGACCGAAGTGACGAACCCACAACAGACCTTTGGATCAAAAAAGGAGCAATAGCAACTCTTTTCCGAATAGAAATTATACCAGCAAAAAAATCAAATAAAAAAGCAACGAAAACAAGACGACCCAGTAGTAGCTTACTTGAAAAAAATAGGAATAAATGTCCAAAGCAGAACTTTTGAAGATAAACATTGACATAGATATGAATATAAATGTTTAAGAACTTTCCACAATCAATAAGAAATTATACCAGCCAAAAATCCACGACAAGAAGATCAATGGAAAAAAGGACTCAAAAACAAAATGTACAGCTGTTCATAATAGAACAACACGTAGTAATTGTAAGCGAATAACAATATTTCCCAATTCCATGGATCATAAATATATAAGTAAATCGTAAAAATAGAGGCCAAACAGAGTTATTCATGATTGACACTGCACATAATTTTGATTCTATGAAATAAATTTAAATCAACAATAAATAGGAAGTTAAAACCAGTACTTAAAAAATGGTGTTATTAAAGTGTATGTATTCAACAACAACATCTTTTACATTTAAAGAAGATCTAAGCAAAATTGTGTTTATTTTAAAATGTGGTTTAATGTCCCGTTTTGTTCATTTCGTTAGTTTAATTAGAGAACATGTTTACAGGCTGTTCTAGTTCACTGTTTACATCGCAGAATGAAAGTAGTCATTCTTCAAGAGGATATCAACGCTAGAGACAAAATCCAAAGACATTCTAATGGCTAACAGTAAAAAGTTCAAGATTAAAGTGACAATGTTATGACCTTTTAATTATTACTAGTTAAAGGCCCGCGAATTCGTGGGATAAAAAATTTAAATCAATACCAATTCTATGACAAAAAGTGTCACTTAGCTACTCTAAAACAGTATGCGCCTGCCGGTAACATGTCCTCATTTAGACGGGGGCATTTGGCAGTATAACAGTAGAAGCTGCCTGGCTAAATTAAATGTCAGGTGGAGGCGTTAATGGTGATGTAGATCTAGATCTAATCCGTATGGGTCTATTTTTTGTGATGGTGTAGCAGATCTAAAGCTGGCTCTACGTTGTGGAAATCTAGATCTTTGTCTGTTTTCACTTTGTATATCTAGGCCTAGATCTAGATATAGATGGTCCATCAAGTGATATTTGTTATTGTGTGGTTCGCGGAATTTGATTTGGATTGAGTGTTGCTGCTAAGTATCTGGATCGTCTTAAACGACGTCTCTTTTTATCACTTGCCATCGTAATAGTTCTAGATCTTCCATAATGAAATTTCGCCCATGATACAGTTCAGTCATGCTTGTTGGTAAAAAAATTCAGATCTAGATTCTAGATTATCTCTCAGTCAGTTATCTTTGTTTTGAAGTGACTGAATAAGTCTGCGGTGATAAACCTTTTATAAATACCGCTCCATTGCCAAAGTACACCGTTTTTTTTCCCGAAACGTGCTAATTTTACGAAAAGGAAGAGGAAAGAGATTGACCTAAATAATACAGATTGCCCTTTGCGTGAGGGATAAAATGAATTTTTATGTGATACGAAAGGTCTTATCAAACCTTGCTTTTTAAAAAGTGGTGGTCTATCAAGCGATTAAGCAAGTCTATGAAGATGGGCAAAAATTAAGGCGGGGAGCCCATAATAAGCGCTAAATTCTTGTATACAACTATAGGTTTCTAAACGTGAGAAATCAAGCACCTAAAGGGGGAAGGTACAGGGTTTGGTTAACACAAAAGTTCCAATAACTCCACACTACATGTTGTCATTTAAAAGTGTTTTGTTAGTTGCGTCCCTTTTAGAGCGTTGAGAATGGAATTTTAGGCAACCAAGAAACGCGCTATTAATATGTAAATGTTGTTAAATATAATACTGTGCCTATTAGGAGTAAGGATTTCTTTTCTCAAAGATCGTAAGATAAAATATGAGCAGTTTATTCAGTTACTTTTTAAGCTGTCCATACAAAAATGTAATTCCATTTTTTATGAACTATTGCATTTTTCTATCTCTGCGATTCCATGTATGTTTTGTCATCATGAACATAGATGAATATGATGATGATGATGGTGATGATGATGATGATGATGATGATGATGATGATGATGATGATGATGATGATGATGATGATGATGATGATGATGATGATGATGATGATGATGATGATGATGATGATGATGATGATGATGATGATGATGATGATGATCCACCTGGTCTATCCTTGATGTCGCCACCGACAGTCAAATATGAATGTGGAGAATGGTGAAACCGGAGAGTAATGAAACGATTTGGGATGTTTCAGTAAACCGTACTTAAATTTATTTTCACTTGGGCTTTGATGACTTTGACATTTTTTAAGGAAGAAAATAAAATAAAATACGGCATTGCTCATAACCTAAGCCAACCACGGTAAACCAAAATATGTAAAAAAGTGATCTGTGACAAAAAATTGTCTTATTATTGAGTACTTCGCCTGATTAATTATGTCCGTGAAAACTATAACATAGATCATATATATTTATTTTATTAAAGCTGAATTGTTATTAAAATGCAAAACAAGAAGTGTCATCAGCTTGATAATGCAAATACGATTATGTGTTTACCTCGCATCTCTAGAAAAAGAAGAAATACAAACGTCAAAATGTTTTCATACAAAATTCTGAAGGTTTCAAAAAAAAACCCAGAAAACACTTAAAATAATGTGTGAAAAAGAGTGTATTATAAAGGGAGATACAAAAACATATCTTGTAAAAAAAAAAGATATATTTTCTTATCTCCTTTCACACATACAATGTGAAGAGTATTTTGGGGATTGATTGCTAAAAATGTAATATGATCCTCAGTATTAGTTTTGCTGTCCGTATCTGAACAGCAATCAACTAGATAGATACACGTTGCAACGGAGGTCTGAGTCGACCCAGAAAAGCGTTGACAAAGAGCGTAAAAATGATTTTAGTGATTAAAACTAAAATTGTTTTTTTTTTTTAAACACGCCCTTTTTTGTTAAAGATATATACTTTTTTGGCACAGTAAGTGTTAGCACTCAATCAGAGAAGGAACTTATATGAGCTTTTAACTCCTGTTTTGTTTATAAATACATATTCTAGCCAACTAAATCCATGTCCTTTTAGTGTTTACACACAGTGCTTCATGCACACACAAAAAGCCCATTTAGTTTAGTGCCACTATCTCAAGCATTTTGCAAAAACATTTCTAGAGAAAGCTTTTTTAACGCATCTTTTAAAGTCATAATTTGTGCAACAAGTCAATAAGCAATACATTTAACCTGTCGACGGTAAAATTTACTGTCCAAGTCAGACATAGGCTACAGGTACGCTAAGACCGTTTTGGTCTTTGTCTTAAATTGACTTAAGCCAAAAGCGATTTTCTAAATGTAAAACTTAATTAAGTGTGCCGATTTAAAAATGCCTCTATCACTGGATAGGGTACATAAATACGTACACATCGATATATCAATTAATGTTTTGCCTAACTCTGACTTAGGCCATAAAGTTAGCAGGTTGACGATATGCTATACAATTACTAATTTTAGGTTTTCATATGAGACTTTTTTTGTCAATGTTGATTTTACCGATATAAATTCATCCGCTTCTAAGAAATAAACCATACACTGATTATATTTAAGATTTTTGTTATGTAGTTATTAATTGAATCAATAAAAGTCAGACGACAGGGGTGGTGATACATTTCTTTTGTTTTGTTTTTTGTTTTGTTTTTCCTTTGGTAGCCGCTATCACTATGAGTTTTGAAATAATTGTTCTTTTTGCTGGGTGCGTTTTTGTTTAATTTTTTTATATTTTTTTCGTTTGTTTGTTTGTTGTTGCTGTTGTTGTTGTTTTTTTTGTCTAAAAACATATGTATCAAAACACAAAACGGGTGAGTAGAAATCCGTCACTGCCCCGCCTTACCAACCATAATTTTACTTAGTGGTACAACAGTCGCAGCTAGATAGCTCAGCCGGTAGTGCGCGGGACGAACAAGTTGGAGGTCCTGGGTTTAATCCCCAGTTTTGCCTGACGGAAAACATCCGTGCACCTTGAGAATCTAGGGCTGGAATAGGGGAAGAAATGGGTGGGGGGGGGGGGGTATTACTTGTCTTAAAAGTAATGTTTTGGTCTTTGGTTGGTTTCTTCAGGTGTGTGGCAGAAAAAAAAATAGAAAAATAAAACCACTCCGTGGATGCGCCCCAAGCCTAACGAATGACAGTTTTACGTGCCGTATAAAGGCTGAGTTTGGAAATTTGCCGGTCATATTTTCTAACCCCGACATAAATAGGCGTTAAAGTCTGTACTTGAACCTATAACTCTGCAATGATAAGTCACACGCTTCAGTGACAAAACTGCCTGTTTCTTTAACATGCGTCTGCTTTCAGTGTATACAAGGATCGAGCATAAACTCAGAGTCGAACCTGAAGAACACAGCAAATCTAGAGGACGATTAATAAATTTAAAACATAGAGCGGCAAGACAATGCTGGTCAGTGTGTATCTTAAGAGTATCAAGTGAATTTGACCACCAATAAATTCCAGAGTAAAATTTGTTATAATCCGATGCTGATGGGAAACTTATTGGACGATAAAACAGTGAAGAAACCAAGAGGTGCCCGGACTAGCCAGGTTTAGTGTCCTCCTGACATCCCAGAGACAATAGGCCGGCGCCGGCCAGACGGGCTCACGGTTAGCGAATTGTATGGGGGCTGACCAGGCTTTTCAGCTCACGGAAATCTTTTAAAACAACACGGGATGCGGCAGGGAAGCGCGACGTCTAATCATGTCTTTGATATCAAGTCTTTGATTGGAAGAGCAACACTTGACACCAACGTCCTATGCAATGTTTCTCTAACAACGCGGGTGGTGTACATAGATAAAATAGTCTCTGAATAGTATGAAAAATGTAATGAAGATATAGATCGATAGATCGATAGATAGATAAATAGATAGATAGATAGATAGATAGATAGATAGATAGATAGATAGATAGATAGATAGATAGATAGATAGATAGATAGATAGATAGATAGATAGATAGATAGATAGATAGATAGATAGATAGATAGATAGATAGATAGATAGATAGATAGATAGATAGATAAGGAGAAACGGTAGAAAAGTATATACACTATGGCGGTTCCTGATCCCATCGTAAGTCAAGTGCACTGAGTTGTAGAGGGTTATGTTCGTGTCCAGTCTGATTGGCCACAGATAGCTAGTTGACGCCTAACGGTGTAATCATTCTCTATGCCTCACTCCCTCTCCCTCTTCACCCTGACACACAAATCACCGAAACTCCGCCCGCCGCGAACACACGCTTTCGCGAGACAGACTCGGCCCTGCTTAGCTCCGCCCACTTTGGACGCCAATGGACGCTGGTCTTTTTTATGTTGTATTCATGATGATAACTCTGAATGTATAAGATCTAGATATAACTTATTGCTCCCTGGTGAGACTTCGTGTGAAACTTTTTTTTTTCTTCAATAAAGCAATTAATTATGTTCCTAAAGAACATAAATTTGTTTTTAGTGATTTAAAAAATGATAATTTTTTTTATTTAAACATTTTTTAATTGACTATAATGCTTTTATTTCGCACAGTAAGTGTTAGCACCCAATCAGAGAAGGAACTTGTCTCCACCTTTAACTCTTCTTTTGTTTATATATAAGTATTCTAGCCAACTGAATCCACGTCCTTTTAGTTTTAACAAACATTGTTCATTGTGTTCTTGTTTACAGAAGAGTGTAGATTGAACTGGCGCAAGTAGTAGAGCGTTGGGCTCCCCGTCGGGAGGTCCCCGGTTCGAAAACCACGATAGGAAAAAAAATGTATTTAGCCTAGTTTTATCTTATCTTATTGTCATCATCATAATCTTCAATCATCAGTATAACCATCAGCATCAAAACCACCACCACCACAATCATACTTATCATCATCCCTACAACTCCATCACCACCACATTAGTCGCCTTTGGTAGTCTCAACAGCAACATATTGAAGAGAAGTACAAGTTGTAACAATCACCAATATAAGCACCATTTTCAAAGCTTTTACGAAACAATGGGACAACAAAATCGATTTTTAAACTATTTTAAAGAAATAATTATTATGTTAATGCACCCGCCATATCACTTATGGTGTGGTTTATGCAGAACTATGTGCATCCCTACACAGAAAAAAATGTTCCAAATACTAACCGTATAAAAAAAAAAACATTCCAACAAGAGCCATAGAGACAATTAAAATAGGTACTCATATTATGAAGATTACAGATGCTCAATATTTTTGAAGATCAGGAAATAAAGAATTAAAAAAACTACCTTGTGGAATTCCTTTTTTTATACTGAATAAAGCAGAGTTATAAACTCGTTAAGCTTTTTGACTTCAACTCGTCATTTGATGCCGGAAGTGAGGACATCTGAGACAGACTGTGAGCGCGGGACTATAATGCGCGTGTTTACAGTGCTCACGTTAGTATCGCCAACAGTGGCTGCTTGTTTGAAGTGAATCTTGAGAATAAGGGGAGAGGGGGAACAGAAAGATAGGTAGACGGTAGAGAGAGGAAGAGGATACGACAGAGAAAAAGAGATAATTATAGTGTGAGTTTACTAGGAGCAGGTTAGAGAAAAATTTATAGATTTAAAAAAAGGAAATGAGAGACAGTGAATGTGAGAAACCTTAAGACAAGGATGATGATGATGATGATAATGATGATGATGACGATGATGATGATGATGATGATGATGATGATGATGATGATGATGATGATGATGATGATGATGATGATGATGATGATGATGATGATGATGATGATGATGATGATGATGATGATGATGATGATGATGATGATGATGATGATGATGATGATGATGATGATGATGATGATGATGATGATGATGATGATGATGATGATGATGATGATGATGATGATGATGATGATGATGATGATGATGATGATGATGATGATGATGATGATGATGATGATGATGATGATGATGATGATGATGATGATGATGATGATGATGATGATGATGATGATGATTAGAGTATGTAATAATTTGTATTTTGTTAGAATAAAAGATGATATTTATGTTTCTAGTTTGACACTAGCACTAACCATGCAGTGTTTTCTCTCTTTTTTTCCCACCAGTTCTTATGTACAAAACATCTGCCTCAGTAATAATTAAAAGCTTTGTTACTTGGTTAATTTTTAGCCATCAACAAGGCTTTTTAATGGGTTGAAAGATCAACAAATGACATTTTTACGAGCCGTAAAGAGACAGAGTGGGGATATAGAAATTACCCTGACACCGACCTAACTCTCGAAAAAAGCCTGTCTAGACTCTACTCGAACACACAGCGTCCAAATTATAAGTCTCGTGCTCCACGACGGACCACTCTCGCTCTGTGCATGCCAATGTAAGGATAACGCGTAAACTAAGGATCGAACTTATACAGTTATCCTTGTCCGTGAAGAACTCTATCTACTGAGCTGCTGAAGCTCCGTTAAACTTAGAGGACGATATAAATATAGACCAAGAAGATAATACTCATCAGATTATATTTAACAACAGAAAATGTTGACCACCAGTAAATTCTAAAAAACGTTATAATCCGAAGCTAGTGGGAAACTTAGCGGAGCGAATTGTATGAAGGCTGACCAAGCTTTTAAGCTCACGGAAATCTTTTAAAACAACACGGAATACGACAGGGAAGCGAGACATCTAAACCAGTCTTTGATATCAAGTCTTTGATTGGAAGAACAACACTTGACACCAACGTCTTATGCAATGTTTATCTAACAACGCAGGCGGTGTACATAGATATAATAGTCTTTGAATAGTATGACAAATATAATGAAGGTATAGATAGATAGATAGATAGATAGATAGATAGATAGATAGATAGATAGATAGATAGATAGATAGATAGATAGATAGATAGATAGATAGATAGATAGATAGATAGATAGATAGATAGATAGATAGATAGATAGATAGATAGATAGATAGATAGATAGATAGATAGATAGATAGATAGATAGATAGATAGATAGATAGATAGATAGATAGATAGGTAGGTAGGTAGATAGATAGATAGATAGATAAGTTATTATGTGCTCAAGTCCGTTCTGATTGGCTACAGAATGATAGTTCATGGCGCCCTCCCTTTCTCCCCCTACCCCCACCCCCAGCACAACGCATCTTCACCTACTAGCAAACACACGGCCGTGCGAGACAGACTGAGGAGTCGAGTTTGTTTTTAAGGTCAACATCAGCGTTATATAGGCTATACTGTGGACGGGTCCTAATACTGACATCTGATAATTTTAAGCGTTGCCACAAACGAGACAAGGTAGGGATGCCATGACTACTATCTTAGCCAGGATCACCGCGCCCCCCGAGAGGCTGGGGCCTGCTTAGCTCCATCCACTTTTGACGCTTTTCGACACTGGGTTTTTGTTATTTTGTACTTATGATAATAACTCTGAATGTATTAGATCTAGATATCACTTTTTGCTTCTTGATGAGACTTTATGTGGAACCAAATTTTGTAATAAAAAAAAATAGCGAATATTTTCCTGAAAACGTAAATTTGTTTTTAGTGATCTAAACTTTTAAAAATGTTATGTCAACACGCTTATTTAATAAAGACATATGCTTTTATTTTAACCAGTAAGTTTTAGCACTCAATCAGAGAAAGAACTTGTATCAGCTTTTAACTCCTGTTTTTTTATATACACATACCGGTTTTCTAGCCGACTGAATCCGTGTCATCTTAGTTTTTACGCACAGTGCTTACTGCACACACACAAAAATGAATTTAGTGCCACTATCTCACGTACTTTTCAAGAATATTTTCAGGGAAAGCTTTTTTAACGCGTCTTTTAAAGTCATAATTTGTGCAACAAGTCAATAAGCAATATCTTTATTCTGTTTGCGATTAGGTTTACTTTACGTATATGCTATACATTTACTAAATTTAAGTTTTCATGTAAGACGGCTTCGTGTTGTTGTTGGTATTACCGATAGAAATTCATCTGCTTCTGACAAGTAAACCATACAATAAGTACATTTAAGGGAATATTAAAGATTTGTATTATGTGGTTATTAGTTGAATCACTAAAGGTCAGACAAAAGGGGTGGTGATAAATTTCTTTTTTTTTTGGTAGTTTTTCTTTTGTTTTGTAGCCTCTATCACTAGAATCTTGAAAAATAATTATTATATTTGGTAGGTGCCTTTTTGTTTGTGATATTTTGATGTTTTTTGTGTGGTTTTAGTTTGTTCGTTTGTTGTTCTTTTTTTTGTCTATTTATTTATTTTTATTTTTTTTGAGGGAGGGGGGTCTAAAAAGATATGTATCAAAACAACAAAAGGGTGTGTAGAATTTCGTCACTGCTCCGCCTTCAACGTAAACCAACTATAGATCTACTTAGTGAAGTGTTGGTCTTTGCCAACAGTCGCAGCTCGATAGTTCAGTCGGTAGAGCGCGGGAAGATCAAGTTGGAGATCCTGGCTTTAATCCCCAGTTTTGCTTGTTGAAAATTTTCGTGCACCTTGAGAATGTAGGGACAGCTGGATTAGGAGAAAAAATGTGTATGTGTGGTGCTTAAAAATAATGCATTGGTTTTTGGGTGGTTTCTTCATGTGTGTTAAAAAACAAAACACAAAGCCATTTCGTGGATGCGTCCCAAGCCTACGTTCCGTATAAAGACAGAGTTTGAATATTGGTGGTCACATTTCTCTAACCCCGACATAACCAGGCGGTACAGTCTGTACTCGAACCTATAACTGTCCAATTATAAGTCACACGCTTCAGTGACAAACCTGCCTGTTTCTTTAACATGCGTGTGCTTCCAGTTTATTCAAGGATAATGCATAAACTCAGATTCAAACCTAAAAAAAGAACAAGTTAAATGACGATTAATAAAAATATAGAGCAGCAAGACAATTTTGGTCAATGTGTATCTTGAGAGCATCAAGGGAATTTGATCATTAATAAATTTCAGAGTAAAGTTAACTATAATACGATGCTGGGAGGAAACTTAGCGGACGATAAAACAGTGAAGAAACCAAGAGGTGCCCGGACTAGCCAGGTTTAGTGTCCTCCTGACATCCCAGAGACAATAGGCCGGCGCCGGCCAGACGGACTCACGGATAGCGAATTGTGTGGAGGCTGACCATGCTTTTCAGCTCACAGAAATCTTTTAAAACAACACGGGATGCGGCAGGGAAGCGCGACGTCTAATCCTGTCTTTGATATCAAGTCTTTGATTGGAAGAGCAACACTTGACACCAGCGTCTTATGCAATGTTTCTCTAACAACGCGGGCGGTGTACATAGATATAATAGTCTCTGAATAGTATGAAAAATATAATGGAGGTATAGATAGATCGATAGATAGATAGATAAATAGATAGATAGATAGATAGATAGATAGATAGATAGATAGATAGATAGATAGATAGATAGATAGATAGATAGATAGATAGATAGATAGATAGATAGATAGATAGATAGATAGATAGATAGATAGATAGATAGATAGATAGATAGATAGATAGATAGATAGATAGATAGATAGATAGATAGATAGATAGATAGATGGTTATTATGTGGACATGCTCAAGTACGTTCTGATGGCGGCCTCCCTTTATTCCCCCTTCCCCCAGCGCAACGGAGCTCCGCCTACTAGGGAACACACGGCCGAGATACACACACTGGGGCCTGCTTAGCTCCGCCTACTTTTGACGCCAATTGACGCTGCTCTTCTTGTTTGCGTTGTAATCATATTGAAGGATGTGAATGTATAAGATCGTTAATTTTTTTTAGTGATAATAAATGTTATATTTCAATACGCCTTCTATAATTGAAGATATATGCTTTGCTTTTATTCAACACAGTAAGTGTTAGCACTCTATCAGAGGAGGAACTTGTCTCAACTCTTAATTCCTGTTTTTTTGTATATTCTGGATAGCTGACTCCATGTCCTTCTAGTATTTACACACAGTGCTTATCCCAAAGAAACATTTAATTTAGTGCCACTATCTCACGTACTTTGCAACAACATTTCTGGGGAAAGCTCTTTTTAACGCGTCATTTAAGTTCCTTTTTTGTGCCCTTTTTTATTTCTGGGGAAAGCTCTTTTTAACGCGTCATTTAAGTTCCTTTTTTGTGCCCTTTTTTAAATAAAAAAAAACAAGTCAATAAGCAGTATATATATAACCTGTCGGCGGTAAAATGTACGTTCCTTATATGCTATACACTTACCAATTTTATGTCTTCATGTAAAACATTTTTTTATTGGTGATATTAACGATATAAAGTCAACCGTTTCTAAGAAATAAACTACAAAATAATTATATTTAAGGTAAGATTCAAGATTTGTGTTATGTGGATATTAGTTGCATAATTTAAAGTGAAACGACAGGAATGGTGATACATTTCTTTTGCTTCGTTTTTTTGGGGTTTTCTTTTCTTTGATAGATTCTATGACTAGAATCTTTGAAATAATTAATCTATTTGTGGGTGCGTTATACTGCGTGTTACTTTATGAGTTTACGAATAATATTATCGTAATCGGCGTCGCTACAGAAACAAAGTGCATCGTTCATTTTTTGTATCATTAATCTTTTAGCACTTCGTGACATCGTACTGTAAATTGCTTTCAGTCCAGCTCAAATGATAACGCTTGCTTTATCAATGTTATTTTATATATACACGGCCGAACATTAAAACCACCAAACCTGCTTAGATTTTTAGCGGCATGTTATATCT
Organism: Elysia chlorotica; assembly: GCA_003991915.1. NCBI lineage: Eukaryota > Metazoa > Mollusca > Gastropoda > Plakobranchidae > Elysia > Elysia chlorotica. The sequence goes on along the minus strand of RQTK01000595.1, from coordinate 278,901 downwards.
GGGTTCTGATTGTTGTTTTTTCTAATTATCTTCAATTAGTAGAAAAATGTATTGAAAACAAAAAATCTTTAGACATCGATTTTCTTAATGACAGCAGTATAATTTGTTTCCACTTTAGTTAAGTCCTATGTATATTTTTACGACTTTCCTTAGATCAATTCGATTAATCTTCAGGGTGTCCATTATATCCAAGCTTTAAATTATGTATCTTTTATGTGTGGAAAAAAACGTTGTATAGATTACATTGCTTTCCAGGATTTGCGACAAACCTAGTATCCTTTATTTTCTTTTATGAACATCTATGTTCATCGATGAATCGTTTGATAACAGTTATCGGTTGAATTGTAATTTCGTTTGCATTCACGTATATCTAAGCATAAAACACGTTTATTGACAACTAACATAAAAAAAATTATGTTCTTGACAGATTTCCAAATTAAAAAATCGTTTTTTTTTTCAAAGCTTCATAATAAAGTTTCCGTACCTAAGTGTTCAATTTCATTTAAAAAAATGTCAGCGCACTATCGGCCGCGCAACCGTTGGCGACATTTCATTGGTTGTCTAATAGCCACGTGACCAGACACAACACACACTTCGCGACTTGTGGAGGAGACTGGCCGTCTGCTTCTATCGTCCGGCTGATCACTCAGTGCCTTGCGTCTACCCTGGTGATAGCGTCTTTACTGAGCTGAGGAATACAAGTATATCATACGGATGCGTATTACCAAAACTTACTTGTGACACACAGAGTCTCTCTACTGTTGCCAATAGTTTGTTTTTCATCAAGTGTTTATTTCTCAAGACATCATTGTTCTTATTCCACCACACTTTTGGTCCTTCGGGTGCGTCCTCTTGAGTACGGTAAGTAGAGATATACTTGCTTATATTGGTGTAGTTTTTGGCCCTTTATGTCAAAATGGCCCCTTTTAAAACCTATAGTTTTATGGTGTAACTTAAAGTCTAGAACGACTATTATTGAACTGCTAAAAGTGAGTGAATAACATTGAAAATTTCTCTTAATAATCTCTGTTGTGACTAAGGAACTATCTAGCCGTTTTATTGCAAGCCTCTCTTGTGTATCTTGTGTTATGTAAAAAAAAAAGTAGTGTCACCTTTGTACGTCATTCTTGGAATTATTCGAAGAAAACACTTCTTTACGTTTCTTGTCCACACTTAGTTTGTGTTGATTTCACTGAAAAGCTTTCATACCAAAAATATAAAGAAATAGAAATGTAATAGATATATTTCCTTATGCATATTATTGGAACCATTTATCATCTCAGACACATTATCAGACCCTCTTTCCTACTATTAAATTTCGGAATATTTCGTCAGGTGGCATCCATGTATAGTATTATCTTTTTTTAAATAGGTCTCTGAAATAATTGTGGGTCAAAATTATTATGCACTTTGTATTCGATTGTACATCTACTTTAAACTCACCTGAGATAATAAAAAAATTAAAAGCTTTGGTAGGTCTTAACGTCCCTTACAGAAAGCTCAGATTCCGACTTTAAGTTGTTTGTTTCAAGCATCATTGTTTGTGTCGTGCTTCTGTATTAAAGTTTTTGTTTTATATTTTAAATTATGTCATGTTTTTAACACGTTTCTCTAGTAGATAAATATTTCTAAATTCAATCTCTTAGGCTTTCTCCGTCCAAGCCGTTTAAGCCGTTTTGTTGTGTTGTTGTTGTTGTTGTTGTTGTTGTTGTTGTTGTTGTTGTTGTTGTTGTTGTTGCTGTTGTTGTTGTTGTTGTTGTTCACGGGAAAAGCCCAACAAATAATGGTGCAATCAGACACCTTGATCTGCGGTGCGAGCGGATACCTTGACGCAAGACCATATATTTTATATCAACATTTATGGTTCTGGTATTTGATGTGCGATGGACAATAGCCCAGGTGGGTCAGAAGCTAGAGCTCTCGCCCTCAGATCTCACGTCCATGGTCGAGCGGCGGAGTTTTCCATTAGATCAAAGGAAGGATCAAAACCGATTTGTCGGTGCGTCAGACTAAAGATTAGCGAGGAGATCCCTCTTGACTGAATTGGGTCAAGCATTCCTCAAACCGCATGGAAAGACATGCACTAAAAAAAACTTCATTAAAAAAATTGAATTGTAAATAGAGTTGACAGGCTATTTACTATAATGTAAATTAACAAATCTTTGATTGGCAGAAACAATTTAGTATCGGGCGCTAGTTATGGACCTCAAGAGGCTCATACATACACACTATTTGCCGTGGTTCTTTCTCGGTTCCATCTTGATCGTTTAACCAAAAGAAGGCTACCTATATCAAATTCAGTTTATGTATTTTTTTACCATAACAAACAAACTGTGGATCGTAATTTTTAATAAAGGTTGAAGGGAAAAAGTACAAGTTAAACGTTTAAAAACAGATGTTTGATCTGTCAAAGTTGAAGCAAAGGAAGAGGTCGAGATCTTGTTTTCATTTTTAACGATAAAATAATAATTCTTAGTCACCCACATTCGTTGTCTAAAATAACCGCTTCACCCCTCCCTCCTTTTTTAATATTAATTAGAAATCTAACATGGTATCTGTTTTTTTTCCATTTAGGTTCATTATAATCTATATTGTCTAACATACTTGGTACAATATGAATTAGCCTGATTAGTATCCGATGTTAATCAAAATACATAGTACATTCATGTATTTTTTAAAATATGAACAACCAACATACTTGAATATATCAAAACTATAAAACTAATGATGCATTCATTCTTTTTAGGAGGCCCTTGGAACGACTCCAGTTTGCCCTGCCAGACGAACAAATTTGTCTCCCCCTGCGTCCAGAGATTTATCACGGCGCAGTGGCCGCGGGACTGTCGGTGACATTTCATTGGTTGTCTGATTGCCGCGTGACTGGGATACAGGACTCACTTCGCGACTTGTGGCGGAGACTGGCCGTTTGCTTCCATGGCCCGATGATCACTTAACGCCGTGCGTCTACCCTGGTGACAACCTCTTCACAGAGCTGTAGATTACATGACTGTACATCACTCGGATCATTTTTACAGAGCTGATCAAAAGAAGAAAAAACTACTGGAAACTTAGAAATGGCGTCAGAGAATCCTGACCATGCTTTTAGACGACCTTCTAACGCAGATAAAAAGAAAAGAGTTCCCAAAAAATACGTCGGCCTGAATGATGAGGAGATTGAGAAAAAGCGATTGAGGAAAAACGAAATGGTGAGTACATGCATTTTTTACTTTTATATGTGGAGTAATGTGTCATGTATAATTATATGTATTCAAGAGGATTGTACAAATTTAAACTATATCAGTATCGATGAAAAGTTTTGCTTGTGTATTAATTTACGTATATTAAAAAAAAAATGTATCTTTGTAATCAAAGATTTGCAGCCAACTTTTTGTGAAAAAAGAAATGTGGCAGCAGTAGAATGCTATAAGTCTGTTTGTTTATAGTGTTTAAAACCTACTCATGTTGTCTATCTTTATTGGTGGAAGTTATAGTTTCTAATTAAGTACATAATGCAGAAGTAGGTTGTCCAAAATTACTGTGCATGTCTATTCATTTGCCTAACTATTTGAAGCAAACGTAAAGAGAACTGACTTTTTAGGACCGTCACTTTAATAAAAAATCATGAATTGTTTAATAAATTTATGATAGAGTCTGTTGATTTCAAATTTTTAACAGTAGTAGTAGTAGTAGTAGTAGTAGTAGTAGTAGTAGTAGTAGTAGTAGTAGTAGTAGTAGTAGTAGTAGTAGTAGTAGTAGTAGTAGTAGTAGTAGTAGTAGTAGTAGTAGTAGTAGTAGTAGTAGTAGTAGTAGTAGTAGTAGTAGTAGTAGTAGTAGTAGTAGTAGTAGTAGTAGTAGTAGTAGTAGTAGTAGTAGTAGTAGTAGTAGTAGTAGTATATATAAATGTATCCAAAAAGGAAACAAGAGCACAACACTTAAGAGTACATCTACTCAGTTGCTAAGGACCTAACAGTAGATTCACGTGCGCAAGAAATAGGAATTATATGATAATAAATAGAAGAATACGCACAACTTAGCAACTGAGGGACACAATAAATCAAACACAACTAGAAATTATAGAGAAAATACATGAAAACGTTTCGCCTTTATTAATGGCTTTGTCAATACTAAAAACAAAAGCGGAGAAACAGTCTATTTAAATTAGCGTATGGCTACCCATACGCTAATTTAAATAGACTGTTTCTATTCTGTATTGCTAGTACAATATCTTTGCAAAAAGTATTTTTTTCTTACAGCATCCAATTTAAAAGTAGTAAAAGATTTGGTCTCAGAAGCCATTCGGGCCACTCAGTATACATAGTAAACTGTTATTTATAAATAGTTAGTTAAAAAACATATATTAAGTAGTTTAACCGTTTTTATTTTGATTTTTTTTCCATTACATTAATTGCCATAAGTTTGAAAATCGTGAACATTTAAATGCCAAAAATGATTGATAGCACTCAATCAAAAAATACCAAAATGATGTTTTGGGCATTGTATTTTAGGATCGCTTAAAATATTGAAGGCTAGGGCTCCTATTACATGATTCATTAGTAGTAGTAGTAGTAGTAGTAGTAGTAGTAGTAGTAGTAGTAGTAGTAGTAGTAGTAGTAGTAGTAGTAGTAGTAGTGGTGGTGGTGGTGATGGTGACAACGTGTTGTATATGTATATTAAACGGTTTAAATAACATTGTTTAAAGAATTGTGACATTTATACTTTACTTTTAGTTTTTTTTTCAAATGTTGTGTTGGTGTGGAATGCAGTCTTGCATTTCAACAATAACTATCTAAATTTTGAAAATTTTAGTTTGCTTAAAAATGATTGTACCACAAAATATCCAACTGAACTTTAGGCTAAAATTGGTAGCTTTTCAAATGTAGAAACTAGATAGATACAATATTGCTATTCTGTATTGCTAGTACAATATCTTTCCAAAGAGTATTTTTTTCGTACAGCATCCAATTTAAATGTAGTTAAAGATTTGGTCTCAGAAGCCATTCGAGCCACTCAGTATACATAGTAAACTGATTTTTTTCCTTTACATTAATTGCCCTACGTTTGAAAATCGTGAACATTTAAATGCCAAAAATGATTGATAGCACTCATTCAACAAATACCAAGATTATGTTTGGGGCATTGTATTTTAGGATCGCTTAAAATATTGAAGGCTAGGGCTCCTATTACATGATTCATTTAATGTGTTACTTTGCTACATTTTGCATTTTTATCTGAAAAAGAAACCCACACAATTTTACTTGGGCAAGAAAAATGTGAAATGAGCTTGATGATTCAACATTTCTCTTTGTGTGGAGATTATTAAAAATCGCCTTGCAGTTAAAACAATACGTATCATACTCGTTTTAGTCTAATCAGACTAGTCCTAATAAAAAAAAAACGCCCTATGCCTAAATGTATATGCAACTTCAGACATTTTAATACAAAAAATGCATTATATGTTTATTATCTTTTTGGCACCTCAACACATATATTGTGTGTTAAACACTATACAACTATTACAAAGGCGCTCATAAAAAAGGTATCTTTACATAAAAATTTTCTTTTAAGGTTTTTACTTGTTTTAATAAAAACAAACCATGAGATCCTTTCAATTTTCTCTCTCCTTGAACATCAATAACTAGAAGTATATTATATTTTTATCTCTCTTTAACACTAGGAACGAGCCAGGCAGCATGCTATACAGGCTTCCTTCTCAAAACTAGACGGGGTTATACCAGACCACATGAAGATCCACAAAGACGGTTCGAGACTTTCCACATTAGACAACGCCAGCCATTGTATAGAGCAGTTGGATAGAAAAGTTAATTATTGTTACCAAATATTACGTGCTGATCCAAAACATCAGCGTTTGGCGAACTTTCTCAATGAAGGGAAATTTGGAAACGGAGATGTTGGTGTCATGGTCAGAAATATTGGACATGGGGGAAGCCAGAACCAGGCCCATGTTGAGGGTAACCAGCAAACAAACGAAAACCACGACAATAGTTTTACAGCCATGACCCATGCATCTTTAAACCACAACCACAGCAATGGTCTTCCAGCCAAAAATAATGCATTTCTCAACCACAACCACAGCAGTGGTCTTTCAGCCATGAACCATGCATCTCTAAACCACAACCTAAGCAGTGGTCTTCCAGTCATAAACCATACATCTCTAAACCACAACCTAAGCAGTGGTCTTCCAGTCATGAACCATGCATCTCTAAACCACACGAATGGCAGTCTTTTTATGAGTCATGTGAATCAGAACATCAGAGTTGATCCTATGATTTCTAATAACCAAAGCATCGTCCAAACCTTTGACAATTATATGAACCCCTATTCAGGCAACTGTCTGATGAATCACAGTCGTGGCACTGGGTTTAAACACCAAACAAGCTACACAGTAACAAATGCTGCTAGTGAGCATACACATCACAGCCTAGCAAACAGCATGGATCAGCAAGGACACGTTAACATTCCTCGCAACCCTAAAAGAAAGGGCGAGGAAAAAGAAAACTGCAATTCATGCTTCCCATCTCTACAGCGCGAAAGCAAAAACAATACAAGAAGAGTTCCCCACAAAAAATTGAGAAAAACACCTCTCACTACATGTGGAATGTCTTCAAATCAACAGCAGCAGTTTAATATAACAACAATCTCACAAGTGAATGTTGAACAAAGAAACATTAATCAGTACAACATAATGAGCTATGGGAAAAGCCCTCAACATCACCAACATATGTCTATCTCATCAATCCAAAGTCAATATCAGGGACAACAGATGAACCAGGGACAAAGCTTGCAGCCATACCAAAACCTGGGCAACAATTCCAACTATTTGGCAAACAGTCAATCTCCAGGCCAGATGAACCTTGGACAGAACGCTGTGACCAATCAGTCTACTGCTATGTCGGACAATCAGATGTCTCAAGAAGAGCTTGATGTCCCCATCGGGAATGGCACCGCTTACGCTGCAAGTTTTGATAATTTGATCAATCTTCCCTCTCTCTCCCCCGACAGTCTGGAGACCCCAGCAACATCCTCTGGCAGTCAGTCGGGGAGTACCTCTTCCTGCAGTATCCATGGCAACGTTAATGTAACCGCCACCCTTGCTCGTAGCTATGAGTCCATCGATGACTTACCCTGCCTCTCTCCTGACACGATCATTCGTACTCTGGGCCCTCTTGTGGAGGACACCCCAGCAGTAGCGTCCTCTGTGAGCCCATCAGGGAGTCTCTCTGCCAGCAGTAACCAGGACAGCGGTTTTGGGACACCCAGTTTTGTTAGTCCTGATGGTTCCTCCAGCACCCTGCCCTGCCTTTCTCCCGACACAGTCAGGCGTGCTCTGGGTCATCTTTAGGAGGATAAAAAAAAATCCTGAAACCCTAGACTTCAACAAAACACTGTAAGTACTTGGAAATCATTGGAAAATTTAGTGTTGTACACACATACAATCCTTAGGATCATGCTAATGCTATTTTTAGTATAATTTATGTACCGCGTATTTTAGTCTTCATCGCTATCAAATATGAATTGATCATTGATATAGACAGATCAATCATTTTTTAATTTCTTGGTGCTGTGTTCTATGAGGTCACAACTCAATCACTGAATAGTGTTACGCATTTCATTGTAAAAAAAAACATGTATTTTCTATGTGTTAATGTTTAAAAACTCTTATTAAACAGTTGAAGACCTGTTAACCCCAAATTGTGTACTTATCCCTCTAACATCTCTCAGCTATACTCACAAGTAGAAAAAGACACCATAACTTTATAACTTCTACGCCATGGTTTGGGTGCCTTACACCAATTTAACCTATAGCTGACGTTAGACCCTTAGCATCCTCCTAATAATACTGGGTGCCTTACACCAAATTAACCTACAGCTGACGTTAGACCATTAGCATCCTCCTAATAATACTGGGTGCCTTACATCACTATAGCCTTTATACTGCTGATGTTGGACGCTTAGGAACAACTAAACAAACTTGGGTGACTTACATCAATATAGCCTTTATAGTGCTGCCGTTGGACGCTTAGCATCCTCCTAACAATACTGGGTGCCTTACATCAATATAGCCTTTATAGTGCTGATGTTGGACGCTTAGGAACAACTAAACAAACTTGGGTGACTTACATCAATATAGCCTTTATACTGCTGATGTTGGACGCTTAGCAACAACCAAACAAACTTAGGTGCCTTACATCAATATAGCCTTTATAGTGCTGCTGTTGGACGCTTAGAAACAACTAAACAAACTTGGGTTATTTACGTCATATTTTGTTGTCACACCACAAATTTTATCTTTTTAAAATATCATTGTTGTGATTAAACACAGCCCTACACAATAATATTAATTTTTTTTTAAAGATTTATCTCGGTGCTGACTTTCAATAATGATCCCTTATGAATTGTGGAATATTTTATTGTGTTTTTTTAGAATGCTCTCCCTATTTGTGTGGCGAGCATTTATAGAAGGAAAATACATGTATCATTTTTTCTTTAATTATCGGTGCTTGTGTTCGCGCTGTGGTAAGCTTTACTTCCACCTGTTTGGTTGTTACACTCTCACTCTTCTCTGATTATTGTAAGATGTTTTAAAACTAAGAGGTGTTGTTATGCTCTTTGATCTTCCATATACATTTCACACTCTAGAGGAGATGGCAACAATATTCAATAATAGGTATTTTAAGGGCTCTTTTTATTGTTTACGCTTCGTATCATGAACTTAAGAAAACATTTCCATATTGTATTGTTTTGCTTTTGTACAACATTGATCATCATGGATATGGATGTAATTATAATTCATAAACACACAATGACTGCATGTTGTACAGGATGATCTACATCACCAATTGCCAATTATACATTAAATCATTCGCGCTGTGGTAAGCTTTACTTCCACCTGTTTGGTTGTTACACTCTCACTCTTCTCTGATTCTCGTAAGATGTTTTAAAACTAAGAGGTGTTGTTATGCTCTTTGATCTTCCATATACATTTCACACTCTAGAGAGGATGACAGCAAGATTAATAATAGGTATTTTCAGGGATCTTTATATTGTTTACGCTTCGTATCATAAACTTAAGAAAACACTTACGTTTTTTATTGTTTTGCTTATGTATAACATTGATCATCATGGATATGGATGTAATTATAATTCATAAACACACAATATATGCATGTTGTACAGGATGATTTACATCACCAATTTCCAATTATACATTAACTCAGGTCTATATTTATACCGAATGCACATTGAGATGTTTATAAATTACACTAAAGAAGATCTCTTAAAATATGAAGATTAATTATGTGCCTTTCTTTCTAAGAATTAAAAAAAACTACTATTAATTTCAGGTGGTTTGTGGTTTCATTTTTTTGAAAAGCCTATTTTTATGTAACATTATTTGACTCTGTGAACGGGTTGGTGAACAGGTGTGATTATCTTTGCAATTTTCCTGTTACATGTACTTTGATGTAGTACTGATATTCTGATGAAAATGGAATGTTGAATATGCGAAAATAAATATAATTGAAATCTTGCCATTCGTATTTTTTTCTGGTATAGTAAAATTGTATGTTATTGCTAATTAGTAATATTGCATGTATTACCTAAAAAAATTAAAGACGAATCCTAAAGGATCATTAAGCTTAAGCTTGTTTTACTAATGCTCTCAGTAAAAACACCTGTAAACTATTGTGAAACAAGTATAATCCTGATGAGTATGAGTCATCCAGTTCATGGCGTCCACTATGGTGGACGCAGGGTTCCAACCTAAAATAAGCCTGAGTTCATAGCGTCCACCCCAGTGGACAGACTGACCCCCCTTTCGATGAAGACATATGAAAATTTTGAAGGTATATTTGGGTTATTCTTGCTTTTAACAGCTTGTATAGCAAATTTCATTGATCTGATAACATTTTTTCACATCTCATGCAACAAAGGGTTAAGGAGTTAACATGCCTGTGACCTTTTAAAGAGAAAAAAAAGTAAATAAGAACATGAATGTGGATTTATTAGGAAATGTTTTTATGTATACATTTTTAAATATGTTTTTAATATATTATTGTGGAACCAAGATAAATTGTTCAAATAAAACAATATATTTTTGTCGAATATTTTTATCTAAGAAGCTGTAACAATGAATTATTTTCATCAAATTTAATGCCTTAATAAATCATGTAATATTTTCTTAATACAAGCGGCTCACATTTCTAATGTATATATTCATAAAATACTTTTTCTGAACCTTCGGGCATATTATATCTCAAAAATAATTTTGTGATGTGTGTGTGTGTGTACGGTTTTACTAATGTTTTGGGTAAGAATTGATTAGAATGTTAACCTAAAAAAAAGAACGTCTAGCACTCTTTTATTACAGTTACTTATTAAAAAATGGAATTATTTAAGCCTCTTAATGACGTCTTGTCTATCTTTTTATGTTAATTAAAAGTATCATGCTGTCCGTTTGTTATTTCGTGTCTCAACAAAATCGAGAACAATTTTACATATATAATCATAACGAGCTTTCAATAAAGAAAAGAAGCAATTTTTTTACTGACCTGTACATTGCTCAGGCAACTCTGAAACGTAAAAAAAAATATTTAATATGTTTAGTTACTGCTTATACTATATGAAATATCCATATTTGTTCGTCCTAAAAAAACACGCAAAGAATGACTTCTCTGCGTATGTATTGCAAATCGTAATGCTTCTGATAATTTTTAATCTGAGTCTTTCATCAAGATGGAGGCCTGTCGATATAAGCTGTGGTAGCTTTTCAGTGATTGCAAAGAGATAGCAACATAAGTTTCTACTAGAAAACCATGTAAATATTTTCACTCAGTTATTTAAAAGCCATGTGATTCAAAATCTGTGAACTTCATCAGTTAAGAAAATTGTTATTATGTATTTTGCTGCCAATTATTTGTAAGAGCATGTTGCTCGGTAGGCTAGAAACAGATGCGTTGCTTTGTAATTAGATAAAAATATTCTCAATAAAACTAAAAATATATATACTTTACAATTGTTGTTTTTATTTAAATCGATTATTTGTGTCATGTCACCAACATAAATATGGATGGAAAGTTGCTCGGAAGAAACATTAACTGCTGTTTTACTTGTATAGTTAGTTTTTAAAGTGAGAATGAAAAGACTTGATCAATGTCCATACATCTGTCATGAGAGAGTTAGAGAAATACTGTCAACACACCTTGTACATTGTCTTTTTGATAGAATTGTGTCACATGTAATTCGATTAATAAAGAAATCTACAATCATCTTAACACTATTCTGAGTCGTTTCTTCAATCTTTCCCATATATTAAGCTTGTATTTAGAACTTAAACGGTATTCTACTTATTATTTTTGTAGATGTTGTTGTTTTGCTATTTCAAATCTTTCAAGCCTTTTTCTTATGATGTCTTTTTGCTGTGTTTGTTTACATGATGTTTTTTATGGTTACTGTCATGTGTTGTTGTTGTTGTTGTTGTTATTTTTTTGTGGTAATGCTTTGTGATGCAATACCTTTTTTGATTTAGTTCCCTCCTAATATCTGTTGTAGTTTTCATCTTTTGTGTAATTCTCGTTTCGTTCATGTTGCTGTTAAACTGTTATAGCCTGCTACTTTTTATTTCATAGGAGCTGATCCAATCCTTTAAATTTGTTGTACATTTTCTATCATTCAATCAAAACTTATTTTGATTATAATTGTTTTAAAAAATCAATAAACTTTTTTTACAATCACCTATATACTAAAATAAAGATTTAAAAAAATTATCACAGGACAATTGCGTTAATAAATTTAACCTTACTCACGAGATAAACAAGTCGCAACTAAAAAAAAAAACAACCATCAATGAGTGAATCATATATAAAGGAACCAAAACAACAACCCCTCCCCCCAAAAAAAACAACAAACAAACAAACAAACAAACAAACAAACAAACAAACAAACAAAAAAAAACAAACAAAAAAACAACAACAAACAAAAAAACTACAACAAAAAAAGAAAAAGAAAAATGTTTCATATAACCGAGCTATGTATGCACAATATGTACAGAAAAAAAAACCCACCAAAAAAACAACAAAAACAAGAACAACAACCAAAAAACACACAATAATATAACCAACAATAGAGGTCAGGTCATAATATTAACAATGAAAAAAATTACTAAAGCTGCATTGTCATTAAATTGCAAAACAAAAAATGTCATTATCACATAATAATAACAAAGAAAAAAAATAATACACAAAGAAGTGTTTCTTTTTATTTTGTCACCTGCTATCCATACGTCATACGTCAATTAACTTGACGAGTGCTGCCGTGGACAGTTGTTTTCTTCATTCGAAATCTTCTCTATCTCCGAGTAGGCTAAGTAGAAATCCATCACTGCTCCGTTTACGTAAACCAACTAAAAATCTACCTAGTGAAGTGTTGGTCTTTGCCAAAAGTCGCAGCTAGATAGCTCAGTCGCAAGAGCGCAGGAAGAACAAGTTGGAGGCCCTGCCTTTAATCCCCAGCTTTGCCTGACGGAAAACATCCGTGCACCTTGAGAATCTAGGGCTGTATTAGGAGACGAAATAGGGAGGGGTGGACTATTACTTTGCAAGTAATGCTTTGGTCTTTAGTTGGTTTCTTCCGTGTGTGGCAAAAAAAAGAAAAGAAAAAAAACAAAGACATTTCGTGGATGCGTCCTAAACCTAACAAATGACAGTTTTACGTGCCGTATAAAGACAGAGTTTGAATATTGGTGGTCACATTTCTCTAACCCCGACATAACCAGGCGGTACAGTCTGTACTCGAACCTATAACTGTCCAATTATAAGTCGAACGCTTCAGTGACAAAACTGTCTGCTTCTTTCATATGCGTGTGTCTCCAGTCTAGGAATAGGGCATGACTCAGAATCAAACCTGAAGAACACAGCAAAGTTAGAGGACGATTAATAAAAATATAGAGCAGCAAGACAATGCTGGTCAGTGTGTATCTTGAGAGCATCAAGTGAACTTGACCACCAATAATTTCCTGAGTAAAATTTGTTATAATCCGATGCTGATGGGAAACTTATTGGACGATAAAACAGTGAAGAAACCAAGAGGTGCCCGGACTAGCCAGGTTTAGTGTCCTCCTGACATCCCAGAGACAATAGGCCGGCGCCGGCCAGACGAGCTCACGGATTACGAATTGTATGGAGGCTAACCATGATTTTTAGCTCACGGAAATCTTTTAAAACAACACGGAATACGTCAGGGAAGCGCGACGTCTAATCCTGTCTTAGATATCAAGTCTTTGATTGGAAGAGCAACACTTGACACCAGCGTCTTATGCAATGTTTCTCTAACAACGCGGGTGGTGTTTTCTGTGCATAAAAAAAAATTAAGATATATACATAGATAGGTAGATAGATAGATAGATAGTTAAAAAGATAGATAGATAGATAGATAGATAGATAGATAGATAGATAGATAGATAGATAGATAGATAGATAGATAGATAGATAGATAGATAGATAGATAGATAGATAGATAGATATAAAAAAACAGCAACAACAACAAACCGAAAAAAACAACTTTAGTATCAAAGGAAAGCGTGGTAGAACATCGGCTACCGACGCAAAAGGTCTCGAGTTCGAATCCTGGCTGTTGCGTTCCCTACTGGTTGGGTCAGTATAATAATGTGACTTGCTGAGACAGGAGTCATGGTGTCCTCGCCCTGTCTCATGTGTGGCAGAACATAAAATTGTCAGACATCCGTCTAGGGGCCCTTCCACAATATAGCCTATATAGTGCTGCTGTTGGACGTTAAAACTAACCCAACCCAACCGAGGAAAGCGTAAAATGGTGTCTTTGCGATTATTTTAATTTACTATGTTATCTCCCTTTAACAGCCAATTGAATTGAAGTAGAGTAATGCACTTTTAAATACAATGAGACCTAAATTTCTGTTTTGTGAATAAATAAAGTTAAATAATTGAGGGAAAACCTTTGTTTTAATCACAAAAACTCGGAGATGTAGTATAGCTGTAGATTTTTTTTCTTACTAAGGCTCCTACAGTTAGAACATTACTGTAAAGTATAGAACAACATTGTTTTATAAACTGATCAGCCTATAGAGAAGTCGTTCATAAAATCTATTTAAAGCTATTAGGCTGATAACACAATCATGCTTATCCTAACATGCCAAGTTTTATTTTTTTCCACCACCTGGTCTATCCTTGATGTCGCCACCGACAGTCAAATATGAATGTGGAGAATGATGAAACCGGAGAGTATTTGAAAAGATTTGGGATATTTCAGTTAAACTTACTGAAATTTGTTTGCACCTGGGCTTTGATGACTTTGGCATTTTTTAAAGAAGCTAATAAAAATAAAGTACGGCATTGATCATAACTTGAGCCAACCATGGTAAACCAAATGCAAAAAAGTGAGTCTGTGACAAAAGATTGTATTATTTGAGTACTTCGCCTGCTCACTTATGTCCATGAAAACTATAACCTACATCATATAGTTCTTTTACTAAAGCTGCATTGTCATTAAATTGCAAAACAAAAAATGTCATTATCACATAATAATAACAAAGAAAAAAAATAATACACAAAGAAGTGTTTCTTTTTATTTTGTCACCTGCTATCCATACGTCATACGTCAATTAACTTGACGAGTGCTGCCGTGGACAGTTGTTTTCTTCATTCGAAATCTTCTCTATCTCCGAGTAGGCTAAGTAGAAATCCCTCACTGCTCCGTCTTCTACGTAAACCAACTAAAAATCTACCTAGTGAAGTGTTGGTCTTTGCCAAAAGTCGCAGCTAGATAGCTCAGTCGCAAGAGCGCAGGAAGAACAAGTTGGAGGCCCTGCCTTTAATCCCCAGCTTTGCCTGACGGAAAACATCCGTGCACCTTGAGAATCTAGGGCTGTATTAGGAGACGAAATAGGGAGGGGTGGACTATTACTTTGCAAGTAATGCTTTGGTCTTTAGTTGGTTTCTTCCGTGTGTGGCAAAAAAAAGAAAAGAAAAAAAACAAAGACATTTCGTGGATGCGTCCTAAACCTAACAAATGACAGTTTTACGTGCCGTATAAAGACAGAGTTTGAATATTGGTGGTCACATTTCTCTAACCCCGACATAACCAGGCGGTACAGTCTGTACTCGAACCTATAACTGTCCAATTATAAGTCGAACGCTTCAGTGACAAAACTGTCTGCTTCTTTCATATGCGTGTGTCTCCAGTCTAGGAATAGGGCATGACTCAGAATCAAACCTGAAGAACACAGCAAAGTTAGAGGACGATTAATAAAAATATAGAGCAGCAAGACAATGCTGGTCAGTGTGTATCTTGAGAGCATCAAGTGAACTTGACCACCAATAATTTCCTAATTAAAATTTATTATAATCCGATGCGGGGGGGAAACTTAGTGGACGATAAAACAGTGAAGAAACCAAAAGGTGCCCGGACTAGCCAGGTTTAGTGTCCTCCTGACATCCCAGAGACAATAGACCGGCGCCGGCCAGACGGGCTCACGGATAGCCAATTGTATGGAGGCTAACCAAGCTTTTTAGCTCACGGAAATCATTTAAAACAACACGGGATGCGGCAGGGAAGCGCGACGTCTAATCCTGTCTTTGATATCAAGTGTTTGATTGGAAGAGCAACACTTGACACCAGCGTCTTATGCAATGTTTCTCTAAGAACGCGGGAGGTAATAGTACTCTGAATAGTATGACAAATATAATGAATATAGATAGATAGATAGATAGATAGATAGATAGATAGATAGATAGATAGATAGATAGATAGATAGATAGATAGATAGATAGATAGATAGATAGATAGATAGATAGATAGATAGATAGATAGATAGATAGATAGATAGATAGATAGATAGATAGATAGATAGATAGATAGATAGATAACGTGAAAAGGTAGAAAAAGTATAATACAATATGGCGGTTCCTGATCCCATCTCGAGTAAAGTGCACTGAGTTGTAGAGGGCCATGTTCGTGTCCACTCTGATTGGCCATAGATAGCTTGTTGACGCCTTACGATATCATCATTCTCTCTGCCCCACTCCCTCTCCCTCTCCCCCTGACACACAAATCACCGAAGCTCCGCCCGCTGCGACCTCACGGTCTCGCGAGACAGACTTGGCCCTGCTTAGCTCCGCCCACTTTTTTACGGTGGTCAATGAATTGTAGCGACCATGGTAATAACATGATTAAAAAAAAGATATATGATTTTCATTAAGTATGATTAGTCGAGTCAGTCAGCAGCACAGTGGTCTGCTCAGATTATATTGTTTCAGTTTAGAATGTTTCGCTGGCAGTTATAATATTTAACAGAAGGTCGTTCATCAAGAATGTTACCTGGTGTTTACCTTTCAAGACATCACTTTTCCTATTTCATCCCGCTTTTGGGATATCGTCCTTTCAAATACAGTAAGTACTGATAAACATATATTTACTTTTTTTTGTTCTTGTTTTAATTTCAACAATTCATTAAAAAATTTTTTTAGAAATAGCCTGGATACGTTCTTCACAAAGCATGTACGTACTTTATTATAGAATCCTCATTATAGATAGAAAGGTTACTTATTTTTGAACATCTTTAATTGTGTAGATTTTATCACCTATTTCAATTCCATTTTCATTGGATACGGATCTCTAAAACAACGCTTTCGTTGGATTATAATTCTCTTGGATTTTTATATTCTTAGTGACATTGTTTGTGCGTCAATAAATTACGATGTATACTATGATACAGAGCAAAAAAAACAACCAAAATAAAATAAAAACTGCTTATCTACGATGGGAAACATTTTAAATAGATGAAACGAAGATTTCTTTTTTTGTATTATATATATGGAAAGCAACTAGGATACCTATTAATTTTTCACAATTCTTAATCGCACACATAGGGTGCACCAGATTTTAATATACAAATGTAATGACCTAAAACTCATATTAAACTAAAATTGCCAAACTTGTAATAAATATGCATTTAGATTTTTTTGCAATGAATATTTCACAGTGCACAGTGATGTGAAAAACTGGGTTGAAATCCCGCTTCAGCATCCCCCCTTAGATAGATAGATAGATAGATAGATAGATAGATAGATAGATAGATAGATAGATAGATAGATAGATAGATAGATAGATAGATAGATAGATAGATAGATAGATAGATAGATAGATAGATAGATAGATAGATAGATAGATAGATAGATAGATAGATAGATAGATAGATAGATAGATAGATAGATAGATAGATAGATAGATAGATAGATAGATAGATAGATAGATAGATAGATAGATAGTTAGAATTTTAAAACGCAGGAATAGTATAGGCGGTTCCAGATTCAGCCAGAATCATACCTACTGGTTAACATGTGGACATGCTCAAGTCCGTTCTGATTGACTACAGAGAGCTAGTTCATGGTGGCCTCCCGTCTTTTCCCCCCACGCCCAGCGCAACGCAGCTCCGCCTACTAGGGAACACACGGCCGCGCTAGATATACTGGTGGCTCCTAGCTCCGCCCACTTTTTAAGCCATGCTACGCTGGTTTTTTTATGTTGTATTCATGATGATAACCCTGATGTATAATTTAACTTATTGCTCCATTATTAGACATCGTGTGAAACCATTATCTTAAAATAACGCGAATAATTATGTTCCTAAAAAACGTAAACTTGTTTTTCGTGAATGAAAAAAACGATCATTTTTTATTTTAACACTGCAAATGAAGATAATGTTTTTTTGGCACAGTAATTGTTAGCACTCAACCAGAGAAGATACTTTCCTTTTCTCTAGCCAACTGAATCCATGTCCTTGTATTATTTACACAAAGTGCTTCGTGCCAAAATAAAATAGTGACATTATCTCACATAATTATTTGAAACAATATTTCTGGGAAAAGCTTTATTTAACGCATCTTTTAAAGACCTACTTTTTGCCGGTTTTTTTTAAACAAGTCAAAAAGGAGTACATCTAACTTTAACATGTCGGCAGTAAAATGTACTTTTCCTATATGCTATACATTAACCAATTTTAAGTTTTCATGTAAAACGATTTGTTGTTGTTGATATTAACGATGGAAATTCTTCCGATCCTCAGCAATAAACCAGACACTTACTGTATTTAAGGGAAGATTAAAGATTTGTGTTATGTGGTTATAAGTTGAACCATTAAAAGTCAGGCAACATGGATATTGATACATATCTTTTGTTTTGTGTTTTTATTTGTGGGTTTTCTTTTCTTTGGTAGCCTCTATGAGTTAAGCGTCCCAAGCCTAACGAATGACAATTTCCAGTCTATAAAGGATAGAGCATAAACTCAGAGTCGAACCTGAAGAACACAGCAAGCTAGAGGACGATTAATAAAAACATAGAGCAGCAAGACAATGCTGGTCAGTGTGTATCTTGAGAGCATCAAGTGAATTTGACCACCAATAAATTCCAGAGTAAAATTTGTTATAATCCGATGCTAGTGGGAAACTTAGTGGACGATAAAACAGTGAAGAAACCAAGAGGTGCCCGGACTAGCCAGGTTTAGTGTCCTCCTGACATCCCAGAGACAATAGGCCGGCGCCGGCCAGACGGGCTCACGGATAGCGAATTGTATGGAGGCTGACCATGCTTTTCAGCTCACGGAAATCTTTTAAAACAACACGGGATGCGGCAGGGAAGCGCGACGTCTAATCCTGTCTTTGATATCAAGTCTTTGATTGGAAGAGCAACAAAAACTTGACACCAACGTCTTATGCAATGTTTATCTAAAAACGCAGGAGGTGAACATAAATAAAATAATCTATGAATAGTATGAAAAATATAATAAAGATATAGATAGATAGATAGATAGATAGATAAATAAAAAGAAAGATAGATAGATAGATAAATAAATAAATACTATCTATCTATCTATCTATCTATCTATCTATCTATCTATCTATCTATCTATCTATCTATCTATCTATCTATCTATCTTAGATAGATAGATAGATAGATAGATAGATAGATAGATAGATAGATAGATAGATAGATAGATAATGAGAAAAGGTAGAAAAAGTATATACACAATAGCGAAAAAAAATACCAACTCAAGTCAAACGAACCTAATTTTTGAGAGAGCAATGTTTGTGTCCCTTCTGATTGGCCACAGATAACAAGTTGACGCCTTACGATATAACCATTCTCTCTGCCCCTCTCCCTCTCCCTCTTCACCCTGACACACAAATCACCGAAGCTCCGCCTGCCGCGAACTCACGGTCTCGCGAGAAGACTTGGCCCTGCTTAGCTCCGCCCACTTTTTTACGGTAATCAATTAATTGTAGCGATCATGATAATAACATGGTTAAAAAAAAAAGATAAAAGATTTTCATTAAGTATGATTAGTCTAGTCAGTCAGCAGTACAGTGGTCTGCTTAGATTATATTGTTTCACTTTAGAATGTTTCGCTGGCAGTTATAATATTTAACATAAGGTCGTTCATTAAGATTTATCTGGTGTTTACCTTTCAAGACATCACTTTTCCTATTTCATCCCGCTTTTGGGATATCGTCCTTTCAAATACAGTAAGTACTGATAAACATAATTTTTTTATGTTTACTCTTTTTTGTTTGTTTTAATTTCAACAATTCATTAAAAAAAACCTTTTTAGAAATAGCCTGGATACGTTCTTTACAAAGTATGTACGTACTTTATTATAGAATCCTCATAATAGATAGAAAAGTTACTTCTTTTTGAACATCTTTAATTGTGTAGATTTTATCACCTATTTCAATTCCATTTTCAAATGATATGGATCTCTAAAACAACGCTTTCGTTGGATTATAATTCTCTTGGATTTTTATATTCTTGGTGCCATTGTTTGTGCGTCAATAAATTACGATGTATACGAGGGGTGTTCACTATGTTCTTAGCATGACAATGAAGGAATAAACCCAGAGACTTAAAATTTAGCACACTTACATTTACTTATCTACATAGTCACCCTGCATAGTTACACATTTCTGCCACCTGTCCTTGACCTTCAAAAGTCCTTGAGAGTAAAACGTGTCATTTTGCGCTTGAAACCACTCTTCCACAGCAGAAATCGCATCTTCAATGTCTTCAAAACGGCGCCTTTTATGGATTTCTTAAGGTTTGGGAACAGACAGAAGTCTGATGGAGCTAAATCCGGTGAATATGGTGGATGGGGAAGAATTTCATAGCCACACTGATCAGCTGTCTCAACGGCTTGTCGTGCTCGATGAGCAGGAGCGTTATCATGCAAAAGCAGGACTCCGTTTCGAAGCTTTCCCCGTCTTCTTCTTACTAATTCAGATCTCAGTCTTTTTAGCAACCCTGAATAATACTCTCCAGTGATTGTTTTCCCCTTTTCCATGTAGTCAGTCATTATGATGCCCTCACAGTCCCAGAAACAAGACAGCATGACCTTGCCACTTGATTGTGTGACCTTTGCTTTCTTTGGTGGGGGCGATGAGGGTATTTTCCATTGCATAGACGCGTTTTTCGGCTCTGGATCGAATTGATAGATCCAAGTCTCATCCATGGTTACAATTTTCTGAAAGAACAAGTCGTCATTTGCTTCTAACCGAAGAAGATGTTTGCAACAATCAGCCCTCTCTTTCTTCTGATCAGCGGTCAATAACCTTGGTACCCATCGAGCTGAGACCTTGTTCAGATTGAGGTGATCATGAAGAATCTTTTCAACTGAACCTACGCTGATCCTGGTTTCACTTGCTAACTGTTTGACTGTTATTCGCCTGTCCTGTTTTACTAGTCCCTCCACAGTGGACACGTTTTTCTCAGTCACAACAGATGTTGTCTGCCATGGAGGCCGTTCGCGAGGTTCATCCATCACTGACAAAAAGCCAGATTTGAACTTTCTCACCCTTTGAGTCACCGTACTGTAGTTAGGGCACTTTTCAGCATAAACTTCTACCATCTGTTGATGAATTTCCGTGGGGGTTTGTCCTTTTAAGTGAAGGAATTTGATGACAGAGCGATATTCAACGACCTCCATGGCAGACAATTTGTAAACAACAAATGACAACTTCCTAGGGGTTGTTTTACTTGATGCGCTAAAAGGTGCAGAAAAAAAATTCCGATTTTCCCCAAATTTTGCATGCCGTGTTCAACATAGATGATCTAGTTACCCACAAAATTTCTTTACTCTATTACAACTGCTTCAAGGTCAAGCTAAGGACATAATGAACACCCCTCGTACTACGATACAAAACAAAAAACACCCAAAAGCAAAAAAAAAAGAAAACTGCTTATCTACGATGGAAAACATTTTAAATAGATGTCAAGGCTTTGGTGTCGACATTGGTGAAACGAAGATTTCTTTTTTTTTTGTATTTTATATATTGAAAGCAACTAGGATACCGAATAATTTTTCACAATTCTTAATCGCAAACATAGGGTGCACCAGATTTTAATATACAAATGTAAGGATCTAAAATTCATATTAAAACTAAAATTGTCAAACTTGTAATAAATATGCATTAAGATTTTTTTGCAATGAATATTTCACAGTGCACAGTGATGTGAAAAACTGGGTTGAAATCCCGCTTCAGCATCCCCCCTCCTCCCATCCCCTCAAAACAACAAAAAATACACACTTTTCCTCCCAGATTGTTAATCTCACATCAGTGCAGTGCGGCCCTTTTCATATTTCCTTTTCTTTTTCTTTACAGGCGAACGACAAAAGAGACGACAGTCTAACCCGCCAGGCCACCACAGTTATCTCCCCCTGTGCCCAGCGCTCTATCACGGCATAGTGGTTGCGAAGCCGTCGGCAACATACCATTGGCTGTCTGATAGTCACGTGACCAGATACGAGACGCACTTCGCGACTTGTGGAGGAAACTGGTCGTCTGCTTCTATCGTCCGGTTGATCACTCAGTGCTGTGCATCTACCCTGGTGACAGCGTCTTTACTGAACTGAGGAATACAATTGTATTTAGACCATTCGCTTAACTATTATCAAGCTTTACTTGTGACATACACAGTCTCTGTACTGTTTCCAACAGTTTAAACATTTTTCATCAACAGTGCTAGGAAGGCATCGTTGTTCTTATTTAACCACGCTTTGTTTTTCTCGGATATTTCATGAATAAGGTACGTGCCGATAAACATTTTTTTTCGTTACTTTAATTTTCTTAATGGTCTCCTTTCGTTAGGATCTGTATTTTTTACTATGACACTTTTAGTATAGAATAACTATTGTTGGAGAGCTATGGCTCTTTTGCTTGCAATGTAGTGAGTGAATAGGAGTTTGGAAATTTCTTGATAATTAGCTTTCTGTTGTATTTAAGGAACATTGTAGCCGGTTGATTGTAAGCTCGTCTTTTGTACTGTGTGTTATGTTTATGAATAGCAGTGCGATCTTTTTTATGTTATACTTCAAATTATGTGGAGAAATAACTTCTTCATAGGTCTTGTCTATACCTATGTTGTGTTGTTTGCGCTTAAGGCTTTCGTAATAAAAGTTGAAAAAGTAATACAAGTTATAGAGTATCTTGAACTAAGCGGTGGATGAAACAAAATTTTGACTATGTCGTTTTCAATATACCGGATTCTCGTTTATAACAGTTAACGAAAAAAAATCAATATTTATACTAAGTTAATGAACCAGAATATACAATACAAAAGACATTTTGAGTATTATAAAGGGTTGGCGTTATAAAATTAATAATTATTGCTTTAATCATTCAACGAACCCATGCCTTATGAATTAAGGAAGTAGAACTACGTACAGATAATGTTAAAGTTTTGTGTTGTATACTGAAAATAATATGATTTAGAAAAAATATATTCTGTAGGCTAAAAAAGCATTAAAATCATTGCACTCTGCCTTTCATATACTCTATGAGACATTGATATTAAGGTATAACATCGTAACGACTATAGAACCCTTTGTCCCTACTCTCGGGGGGATCGTTTTGGTTCACTCTCATTTTTTCGATGGTATATTTCAGTTCTTTGAAATAACTATTTAGTACATTTTTTTAATCAAGGCTTAAAATTTTACATCTCATTTTCTTTAAAAATGCTTCTACTGGATCACTTATACTTTGCTCGCATGGGTCTTGCCTAATAAACTCCTTCACGACCACAGGCAGTTCAAACAAATTTAGCACGGTTTATAGACTAAAGGGAAAAGTTCACCAATGCGCCCCCGCTTCTAAAGGAATTGAACTGGCTACTGATCCAATACAAGTGTTCAGTTTTATGCCACAAATGTGTACCTGGTACTGCACAAGAGTAGAGAGAAATGTTGAATGTGTACCAGCCGAAAGGATCGTTTTGATCTGAAAATGAAGCGTTGCCATTTAATTTACACAGAAGGAAATGTGCTTTATGGGGATTAGCCCTGGAAAACAAAGTACGCCATTTATTTGTCTCGAAATAACTAAGGGAACAAAGTAATTTATATATTTTGTATAGATTATGACACATATAATGGAGGTATAGATAGACTGATAGATAGATAGATAGATAGATAGATAGATAGATAGATAGATAGATAGATAGATAGATAGATAGATAGATAGATAGATAGATAGATAGATAGATAGATAGATAGATAGATAGATAGATAGATAGATAGATAGATAGATAGATAGATAACGTGAAAAGGTAGCAAAAGTATATACAATATGGCGGTTCCTGATCCCATCTCGAGTAAAGTGCACTGAGTTGTAGAGGGCCATGTTCGTGTCCACTCTGATTGGCCACAGATAGCTAGTTGACGCCTTACGATATAATCATTCTCTCTGCCCCTCTCCCTCTCCCTCTCCCCCTGACACACAAATCACCGAAGCTCCGCCCGCCGCGAACTCACGGTCTCGCGAGACAGACTTGGCCCTGCTTAGCTCCGCCCACTTTTTTACGGTGGTCAATTAATTGTAGCGACCATGGTAATAACATGGTTAAAAAAAAAAGATAAATGATTTTCATTAAGTATGATTAGTCTAGTCAGTCAGCAGTACAGTGGTCTGCTTAGATTATATTGTTTCACTTTAGAATGTTTCGCTGGCAGTTATAATATTTAACATAAGGTAGTTCATTAAGAGTTTTATCTGGTGTTTACCTTTCAAGACATCACTTTTCCTATTTCATCCCGCTTTTGGGATATCGTCCTTTCAAATACAGTAAGTACTGATAAACATATGTTTACTCTTTTTTGTTTGTTTTAATTTCAACAATTCATTAAAAAAAACCTTTTTAGAAATAGCCTGGATACGTTCTTCACAAAGTGTGTACGTACTTTATTATAGAATCCTCATTATAGATAGAAAAGTTACTTATTTTTGAACATCTTTAATTGCGTAGATTGTATCACCTATTTCAATTCCATTTTCATTTGATATGGATCTCTAAAAAAACGCTTTCGTTGGATTATAATTCTCTTGGATTTTTATATTCTTAGTGACATTGTTTGTGCGTCAATAAATTACGATGTATACTACGATACAGAGCAAAAAAAACAACCAAAATAAAATAAAAACTGCTTATCTACGATGGAAAACATTTTAAATAGATGAAACGAAGATTTCTTTTTTTGTATTATATATATGGAAAGCAACTAGGATACTTATTAATTTTTCACAATTCTTAATCGCAAACATAGGGTGCACCAGATTTTAATATACAAATGTAAGGACCTAAAACTCATATTAAACTAAAATTGCCAAACTTGTAATAAATATGCATTTAGATTTTTTTGCAATGAATATTTCACAGTGCACAGTGATGTGAAAAACTGGGTTGAAATCCCGCTTCAGCATCCCCCCTCCTCCCCTCCCCAAAACAACAAAAAATACACACTTTTTCCTCCCAGATTGTTAATCTCACATCAGTGCAGTGCGGTCCTTTTCATATTTCCTTTTCTTTTCTTTTTTTCTCCCCCTGTGCCCAGCGCTCTATCACGGCATAGTGGTTGCGAAGCCGTCGGCAAATACCATTGGCTGTCTGATAGTCACGTGACCAGATACAAGACGCACTTCGCGACTTGTGGAGGAAACTGGTCGCCTGCTTCTATCGTCCGGTTGATCACTCAGTTCCGTGCATCTACCCTGGTGACAGCGTCTTTACTGATCTGAGGAATACAATTGTATTTAGACCATTTGGTTAACTATTATCAAGCTTTACTTGTGACTTACATAGTCTCTGTACTGTTGCCAACAGTTTAAACTTTTTCATCAACAGTGCTAGGAAGGCATCGTTGTTCTTTTTTAACCACGCTTTGTTTTTCTCGGATATTTCATGAATAAGGTAAGTGCCGATAAACATTTTTTTTTTCGTTACTTTAATTTTCTTAATGGTCTCCTTTCGTTAGGATCTGTATTTTTTACTATGACACTTTTAGTATAGAATAACTATTGTTGGAGAGCTATGGCTCTTTTGCTTGCAATGTAGTGAGTGAATAGGAGTTTGGAAATTTCTTGATAATTAGCTTTCTGTTGTATTTAAGGAACATTGTAGCCGGTTGATTGTAAGCTCGTCTTTTGTACTGTGTGTTATGTTTATGAATAGCAGTGCGATCTTTTTTATGTTATACTTCAAATTATGTGGAGAAATAACTTCTTCATAGGTCTTGTCTATACCTATTTTGTGTTGTTTGCGCTTAAGGCTTTCATAATAAAAGTTGAAAAAGTAATACAAGTTATAGAGTATCTTGAACTAAGCGGTGGATGAAACAAAATTTTGACTATGTCGTTTTCAATATACCGGATTCTCGTTTATAACAGTTAACGAAAAAAATCAATATTTATACTAAGTTAATGAACCAGAATATACAATACAAAAGACATTTTGAGTATTATAAAGGGTTGGCGTTATAAAATTAATAATTATTGCTTTAATCATCCAACGAACCAATGCCTTATGAATTAAGGAAGTAGAACTACGTACAGATAATGTTAAAGTTTTGTGTTGTATACTGAAAATAATATGATTTAGAAAAAATATATTCTGTAGGCTAAAAAAGCATTAAAATCATTGCACTCTGCCTTTCATATACTCTATGAGACATTGATATTAAGGTATAACATCGTAACGACTATAGAACCCTTTGTCCCTACTCTCGGGGGGATCGTTTTGGTTCACTCTCATTTTTTCGATGGTATATTTCACTTCTTTGAAATGACTATTTAGTACATTTTTTTAATCAAGGCTTAAAATTTTACATCTCATTTTCTTTAAAAATGCTTCTACTGGATCACTTATACTTTGCTCGCATGGGTCTTGCCTAATAAACTCCTTCACGACCACAGGCAGTTCAAACAAATTTAGCACGGTTTATAGACTAAAGGGAAAAGTTCACCAATGCGCCCCCGCTTCTAAAGGAATTGAACTGGCTACTGATCCAATACAAGTGTTCAGTTTTATGCCACAAATGTGTACATGGTACTGCACAAGAGTAGAGAGAAATGTTGAATGTGTACCAGCCGAAAGGATCGTTATGATCTGAAAATGAAGCGTTGCCATTTAATTTAAACAGAAGGAAATGTGCTTCATGGTGATTAGCCCTGGAAAACAAAGTACGCCATTCATTTGTCGCGAAATAACTAAGGGAACAAAGTAATTTATATATTTTGTATAGATGGATTCTAGCATAATTCGATGCCTCACTTTCACCATCGCCATGCTGGCTTGTTGGTAGTGTCTGACGTAGTCTCCCATACAATGTGCCTGAAGAGGCCTCTTTGCTGAGCGATCCTTCCTGCCTCCTTGGGCCTCCTTTGTAGTCAATCGATATGGTCATCTGCCCGCCTTCTTGTATTTCAGCCATGTCTTTGCTTTGCCACTAGTTTAGGTTATAGGGTATACTTTTTCAAACTGTCATGTCTTTTGAGATGCGTACAGAATTTCAGTTTTCTTTCTTTAATGGTATACAAAAGCCAATTTGGTTTGATCAAAGTTATTTTAGTATGTGCTCATTTTGTCTGTGTGCGTTCCGTGGGACTCTAAATATTTTTCTGTTACATTCTAAAAGATCACAATTTCATTTCATTGTAGCTTTCCAAAATGTATATCCACATTTGGCAAGAGTTTCTCAAGTCTAAGTTTGTACCAGGGCTGTTGATATTCTATTATTAAATTTTATTTACGCTGAGCATTTTCCGTCTCCAACTTTTCTCTGCTTACTATCACATCTGAAACAGAGCTGAATCTGCCGGTGTTAACATTTTTTTTTACATTCAGCAAAAGCCATTTCTTTTCGCTGTGCTTTTTAACTGTTGAACAAACTTGCAAAGTCCTTTGAATAGTCGATTAAGAAGATGTGTAGGTTATCATCTGGTTCTGTCTGTCTAACTTGTGCAATTAAAAGTTTAGTTAGGACAATAATTATGTTCTGTTGCCCCTCTAACTGTTTTAAATTGCGCTTTCTAAATAACAAATGGACTATTCTTAGAGGCATTTTTCTTTCAGAACAACCATGTATGGCCCCGAGGGTTCCCGAAAACAGCCTCTCTTTTATAGAGTTCTTTGAACAAAAATAGGTACCTATACCCCAAATCTGTAACTATGTGCATTCGTTTCCCATAATAATCTAACGTTGGACAGTTATGCAAAACTAAAAGTATTGGAAATCAAACGTTGAAAAAATAATATTTAAACCTACAGAACGTGGAACAGAGGAAGAAGTCGATACAGTATTTATATCTTTTTTAACGATAAATAAATGTTCTCTCTCACCCACCGCTTACATTCATTGCTTAAAAAGCCCACTTCACTCTCTCCCCATTCCCCCTCCACTTTTTTGTCCCAGATTATTAACCTAACATCTCATTTGTATTTTCAATTTCCAATTGATTTTATCAATTGCGTGTCATAAATTGTATGTGAAAATTAGTCTGATTAGTTTAAGGTGTTAATAAAAATAGTTATTTTATGTAACATTCATTCTTTTCTATAAACATTTAACAATTGAAAATATCAGTTGTATGACATGCTTATTCCCTTTTCTCTTTCTTAGATGAGCGCTTGTGAGAGAGACGCCAGTTTGACGTGCCAGGCGACCACAGTCGTCTCCCCCTGAGCCCAGCGCTCTATCACGGTGCAGTGGTCGCGAGGCCGTAGGTGACACTTCATTGGTTGTCTGGTGCTCTCGAGACTGGGATACAGGACGCACTTTGCGACTTGTGGAGGAGACTGATCGTCTGCGTCTGTCTTCCGGGTAATCACCCAGTACAGGAGATCTAAGCTGGTGACAGTATCTTCACGGAGCTGAAGATTGCACGTTAATCATTCGTTTATTTCTACCAATCTTTACTTGTGACAAACATAGTCGAATACAATGGATGAAGAAAAAATCCAACCCCGGGAAAAACAAAACAGTCAGAATGGTCCGCCACAAGGGTCTACCTTGGTAGATCCACATTGTGATATACAAGGGCCTGCAATGGAAGATCCACATCGTGAGCTACAAGGGCCTACAATGGAAGATCCACATCGTGAGCTACAAGGGCCTACCTTGGAAGATCCACATCGTGAGCTACAAGGGCCTACAATGGATGATCCACATCGTGAGCTACAAGGGCCTACAATGGAAGATCACAACCCTAGCGAGCCACAAGAAACCAAAGAGTCTTCTGCAGATCCTCGAAATCTAAAACAGGCGTCAGAGAAACCTGGCCATGCTTTAAGACGATCTGCTACCCCGGGTAAAAAGAAAAGTGTCGCGAAAAAACACGTCGGTCTGAATGATGAAGAGATTGAGCGCAGGCGAATCAGAAACAATGAACTGGTGAGTATCTTTGCTTTGTTTTATATTTATTGGACTTGATAGATAGAATAATTAGATTATTTATCAAAGCACATTCAAGTCAATTGATTGATATCTACAATAATAAAAGATTTATTTAATGTTTATGCGTATAGGTGTGCAGCCAGCAAATTATAAAAATATACTGCTATACTATATTTTTCACCAAAGAAAAGCAACATTGTCTAAAGCTGTTTTGTGCTTGCAGATGAGATGATATAAAATTTGATTTATTTTTACATTTTCTAAAAGTTGATCAAGTTATTACTTTGAGTAAATTATATGAAAACAATATGGCGTCTTTAAGGAAAACAATTTAATAGACGGATAAGCAAGACAAACAAAAAAAAAACATAATCATTTGTTAGTAATAATTATGTTAAGAACAATATAATTTTCTTAAATTGTTACGAACTTCAGCTTTGCCGACACATCTATATTTCGATTTTAGAAATATACGATTTATAAATTGATACGCAGATGCTCTATTCCATAAGTATTGATAGTATTAATATAAAAAGAGTAAAAGGAAACATGATAAAGAAGTAACATAAATAAAAACGTCGACGATAATAATAAAAATAATAATAATAATAATAATAATAATAATAATAATAAT
>RQTK01000595.1:220540-240585 GCA_003991915.1 Elysia chlorotica | reverse complement strand
ATTGATGATGATGATGATGATGATGATGATGATGTTGATGATGATGATGATGATGATGATGATGATGATGATGATGATGATGATGATGATGATGATGATGATGATGATGATGATGATGATGATGATGATGATGATGATGATGATGATGATTTTAGTGGTGGTGCTGGTGATATCTATGGACGGACAGAACATATTTAGAGTTTAAACGATAGAGTACGTAATAAGTCATATTCTGGAATAATAGATGATAATTCTGTTTCTAACACTGTTTCTTACACTAACACTAACCATGCAGTGGTTTTTTTTTCTTTTTTTTTATCCCACCAGTTGTCAAGTACAAAACATATGTCATAGCAATATTTAAAAGCTTTGTTACTTGGTTAATTTCTTAGCCAACAACAAGGCTTTTTTGTGTATGGGTTAAAAAACCGACAAATTGCAGTTTTATGTGCCGTATAGAGACAGAGTGGGGATATAGAAACTACTCTGTGACCGACCTAACTATCAGAAAAAAATCTTGTCTAGACTATACTCGAATCCAAAACGTCCAAATTATAAATCACATGCTCCACGTCGGACCACTCTAGCTCTGTGCATGACATTATATGGAAAAAGCATAAACTGATATTCAAACCTACAAAGTCCTGCTTGTCTGTCAAGAACTATATTAACTAAGCTGCCTGAAACGACAAAAAACTTAGCGGACGATATAGATATAGACCAAGAAAACAATAATTGTCAGAGTATATTTACCAACAGAAAATGTTGACCACCGGAATATTCTAAAATGCATTGCGTTATAATCCAAAGCTAGTGAGAAACTTAGTGGACGATAAAACAATGTAGAAACCAAGAGGTTCTCCGGAATAGCCAGGTTTAGTGTCCTCCTGACATCCCAGAGACAATAGGCCGGCGCCGGCCAGACGGGCTCACGGATAGCAAATTGTATGGGGGCTGACCATGCTTTTCAGCTCACGGAAATCTTTTAAAACAACACGGGATGCGGCAGGGAAGCGCGACGTCTAATCTTGTCTTTGATATCAAGTCTTTGATTGGAAGAGCAACACTTGACACCAGCGTCTTATGCAATGTTTCTCTAAGAACGCGGGTGGTGTACATTGATATAGTAGTCTTTGTAAAGTATAGCAAATATAATGGAGATATAGATAGATAGATAGATAGATAGATAGATAGATAGATAGATAGATAGATAGATAGATAGATAGATAGATAGATAGATAGATAGATAGATAGATAGATAGATAGATAGATAGATAGATAGATAGATAGATAGATAGATAGATAGATAGATAGATAGATAGAAAGAATAATAAATCGATGGATAGACAGTATTTAAAAACGCAGGAATAGTATGAGCGGTTTAAGATTCCGCCTAGAGTCATAGCAACTGGTTTTTATGTGGACATGCTCAAGTCCGTTCTGATTGGCTACAGAAAGCTAGTTCTTGGCGCCCTCCCTTTCTCCCCCCACCCCCAGCGCAACGCAGCTCCGCCTACTGGCGAACACACGGCCGCGCGAGACAGACTGGGGAGTTAAGTTGTTTTTAAGTCCAACATCAGCACTATATAGATTTACTGTGGACGAGCCCCAAGACTGACGTCTGACAATTTCATGTGTTGTCAAACACGAGACAAGGCGGGGATGCAATGACTACTATCTTAGCCGATGACATTAACCCGACACCGACCCAGCTAATAGTGAGCGAAACCACCAGAGCTCGAATCCGGAACTTTTGCGTCGGAGGCCGATTTTCTACCCAATGGCCATCGAGCGGGGGTAGGGGGGGGGGTCTAAAAAGATATGTATCAAAACACCAAAAGGGTGAGAAGAAATTCGTCACTGCTCCGCCTTCAACGTAAACCAACTATCGATCTACTGAGTGAAGTGTTGGTCTTTGCCAACAATCGCAGCTAGATAGCTCAACCGGTAGAGCGCGGGACGAACAAGTTGGAGGTCCTGGGTTTAATTCCCCAGCTTTGCTTGCGAATAATATCCGAGTACCTTGAGAATCTGGGGCTGTATTAGAAGAAAAAATGGGGGGGGGTATTATTTTGCTGTAAAGTAATGCTTTGGTCTTTGGTTGGTTTCTTCTGTGTGTGGCAAAAAAAAAGAAAAGAAAAAAAAACAAAGCCATTTCGTGGATGCGTCCCAAGCCTAAAGAATAACAGTTTTACGTGCCGTATAAAGACAGAGTTTGGATATTGGCCGGTCAAATTACTCTAACTCTAACATAACAAGGCGTTACAGTCTGTACTTGAACCTATAACTGTCCAATGATAAATCGAACGCTTCAGTGACAAAACTGCCTGTTTCTTTAACATGTGTGTGCTTCCAGTGTATACAAGGATAGGGCATAAACTCAGAGTCGAACCTGAAGAACACAGCAAAGCTAGAGGACGATTAATAAAAATATAGAGCAGCAACACAATGCTGGTCAGTGTGTATCTTAAGAGCATCAAGTGAATTTGACCACCAATAAATTCCAGAGTAAAATTTGTTATAATCCGATACTGATGGGAAACTTAGTGGACGATAAAACAGTGAAGAAACCAAAAGGTGCCCGGACTAGCCAGGTTTAGTGTCCTCCTGACATCCCAGAGACAATAGACCAGCGCCGGCCAGACGGACTCACGGATAGCGAATTGTATGGGGGCTGACCAAGCTTTTCAGCTCATGGAAATCTTTTAAAACAACACGGGATGCGGCAGGGAAGCGCGACGTCTAATCCTGTCTTTGATATCAAGTCTTTGATTGGAAGAGCAACACTTGACACCAGCGTCTTATGCAATGTTTCTCTAACAACGCGGGCGGTGTGTTCTGTGCATAAAAAATTAAGATAGATAGATAGATAGATAGATAGATAGATAGATAGATAGATAGATAGATAGATAGATAGATAGATAGATAGATAGATAGATAGATAGATAGATAGATAGATAGATAGATAGATAGATAGATAGATAGATAGATAGATAGATAGATAGATAGATAGATAGATAGATAGATAGATAGATAGATATTATTTATTTAATTATAGGTACTGGTTATCTTGTGGACATGATCAAGTCCGTTCTGATTGGCTACAGAAAGCTAGTTCATGGCGGCCTTCATTCCCCCCACGCCCAGCGCATCGCAGCTCCGCCTACTAGGAAACACACGGCCGCGCTAGATAGACTGGTGGCTCTTAGCTCCGCCCACTTTTTAAGCCATTTGACGCTGGGTTTTTTATGTTGTATTCATGATGATAACCCTGAATGTATAATATAACTTATTGCTACAAGACTTCGTGTCAAACCATTATTTTAAAATAACGAGAATAATTATGTTCCTAAAAAACGTAAACTTGTTTTTAGTGATAAAAAAACGATCATTTTTTATTTACATTGCAAATGAAGATACTGTTTTTTGGCACAGTAACTGTTAGCACTCAACCAGAGAAGGAACTTTTCTCTATCTTTCCTTTTCTTTTGTTTGTATACACATATTCTGAATCCATGTCCTTGTATTATTTACACTTAGTGATTCGTGCCAACAAAAAATAGTGCCGTTATCTCACATATTTGGAACAATATTTCTGGAGAAAGCTTTATTTAACGTATCTTTTAAAGTCCTACTTTTTGCCGGTTTTTTTTAAACAAGTCAAAAAGTAGTACATCTAACTTTAATATGTCGGCGGTAAAATTTACTTTTCCTATATGCTATACATACCAATTTCACGTTTTCATGTAAAACCAGAGAAAGAGAGATATGGAGGGACATGATCACCAACGCTATGAGGCATGGCACTTGATGATGATGATGATGTAAAACGATTTCTTGTTGTTGATGATATTAACGATGGAAATGCTTCCGATCCTAAACAATACACCAGACACTAACTGTATTTAAGGGAAGATTAAAGATTTCTGTTATCTGGTTATAAGTTGAATCATTAAAATTCAGGCAACAGGGATGGTGATACATGTCTTTTGTTTTGTGTTTTTATTTGTAGGTTTTTTTTTCTTTGGTAGCCTCTATGAGTAAGATCTTTGAAACAACCATTTTATTTGGTGGGTGCGTTGTTTGTTTTTTATTTCTTTTTTGTTTTCTTTTTTGGGAAGGAGGGTGGGGTAAAAAGTTTTTGTGTAAAAACAAAAAAGGTAAATAGAAATCCTTCACAGTTCCGCCTTCTAAGTAAACCAACTATAGATCTACTTAGAGAAGTGTTGTTCTTTGCCAACAGTCGCAGCTAGAAAGCTCAGCCGGTAGAGCACAGGATCGACAAGTTGGGTGTCCTGGCTTTAATCCCCAGCTTTGCCTGACGGAAAACATCTGTGCACTTTGAGAATCTAGGGCTAGCTGGATTAGGGGGGGGGGGGGGGAGGGAAAGTATAACTCGAGTTAAAAGTAAGAATTTGGTCTTTCGTTGTTTTTTTTAATGTGTGTTCAAAACCAAAACAAAACACAAATCCATTTCGTAGATGCGTCCCAAGTCTAACGAATGACAATGTCCAGTCTATAAAAGTATAGAGCATCAAGTGAATTTCACCACCAGTAAATTCCAGAGTAAAATTTGTTATAATCCGATGCTTGGAGGAAACTTAGTGGACGATAAAACAGTGAAGAAACCAAGAGGTGCCCGGACTAGCCAGGTTTAGTGTCCTCCTGACATCCCAGAGACAATAGGCCGGCGCCGGCCAGACGGACTCACGGATAGCGAATTGTATGGAGGCTGAACCATGCTTTTCAGCTCACGGAAATCTTTTAAAACAACACGGGATGCGGCAGGGAAGCGCGACGTCTAATCCTGTCTTTGATATCAAGTCTTTGATTGGAAGAGCAACATTTGACACCAGCGTCTTATGTAATGTTTCTCTAGGAACGCGGGCGGTGTACATAGATATAATAGTCTTTGAATAGTATGACAAATATAATGGAGATATAGATCGATAGATTCATAGATAGATCAATAGATATATAGATCAATAGATATAAAAATAATAAAATTACTTGCCTGTCGCGACTCCGGAGTTTCGAGCTGTTGCTCTCCTCAGGCGACTAGTTTTTTCTGTTTGACAACAGGAAACGTTTTCAATAGATCAATAGATAGATAGATAGATAAGTAGATAGATAGATAGATAGATAGATAGATAGATAGATAGATAGATAGATAGATAGATAGATAGATAGATAGATAGATAGATAGATAGATAGATAGATAGATAGATAGATAGATAGATAGATAGATAGATAGATAGATAGATAGATAGATACATAGATACATAGATAGATAGATAGATATGTGGTTATCATGTGGGCATGCTCAAGTCTGTTGTGATTGGCTACAGAAAGATAGTTTATGGTGGCCTCCCTTCATTCCCCCTTCCCCCAGCACAAAGCAGCTCCGCCTACTAGGGAACAGACGGCCGAGATACACAGACTTGGGCCTGCTTAGCTCCG
Source organism: Elysia chlorotica (assembly GCA_003991915.1). Classification (NCBI taxonomy): domain Eukaryota; kingdom Metazoa; phylum Mollusca; class Gastropoda; family Plakobranchidae; genus Elysia; species Elysia chlorotica. Next base: position 235,125 of record RQTK01000595.1, on the reverse strand, counting down.
CCCACTTTTGACGCCAATCGCCGCTGCTCTTCTTGTTTGCGTTGTAATCATATTGAAGGATATCAATGTATTAGATCTAGATAATTATAATTTATTGCTTCTTGATGAAATTTCCTGTGGAACCACATTTTGTAAAAGAAAGCAAAATATTTTCCTGAAGATCGTTAACTTTTTTTTTTGTGTTAAAAATATATATTTCAATACGCCTTTTATAATTGGAGATACATGCTTTGCTTTTATTCGACACAGTAGGTGTTAGCACTCAATCAGAGGAGGAACTTGTCTCAACTCTTAATTCCTGTTTTTTTGTATATTCTGGATAGCTGAATCCATGTCCTTCTAGTAATTACACACAGTGCTTATCCCAAAGAAACATTCTAATTAGTGCCACTATCTCACGTACTTTGCAACAACATTTCTGGGGAAAGCTCTTTTAACGGGTCATTTAAGTTCCTTTTTTTGTAACGTAAAAATTAAAAAAAAAGGCAATAAGCAGTATATATAACCTGTCGCCGGTAAAACGTACGTTCCTTATATGCTATACACTTACCAATTGTATGTCTTCATGTAAAACGGGTTCTTTATTGGTGATATTAACAATAGAAATGCATCTGTTTCTTGGAAATAAACTACAAAATAATTATATTTAAGGTAAGATGAAAGATTTGTGTTATGTGGTTATTAATTTCTCGTAATTGGTGTCGCTACAGAAACAAAGTATGTCTTTCTTTTTGTGTATCACCAATCTTTTAGCACTTTGTGAGATCGTACTATAAATTACTTTCAGTCCAAATCAAATGATAGAAACACTTGCTTTATCAATGTTATTCATAAGATTTCTAATATTTATGTTTTAAATACAGCCAAACATTAAAACCACCAAACCTGCTTAGATATTTAGCGGCATGGTACATCATAGGTTTTAGTTTTTGTTTGTTTAATTATTTTTCAATTAGTAGAAACAGTCCTTGAAATACAAATAATGTCTAGACATTGTTTTTTCCTAATGACAGCATTATACTTGTTTCTATTTTAGTTATGTCCAACGTATATTTTTACGACTTTCCTTAGATCACTTAGAATAATCTTCAGTGTGTCCATTATAGCCAAGCTTTAAATTATGTAGATTTCCAAATTAAAAAATAGTTTCTGTATTTTATTTTGTTTTTCTTAACCTTACAAGTGTTCGGTTTCATAATATGTTTTCCTTTCCTATAAAGGAGAGCATTAAAAGCACCCGACATGCCATCACAGTTGTCTCCCCCTGTGCCTAGCGCTCTATCACGGCGTAGTGGCCGCGCAACCGTCGGCGACATTTCATTGGTTGGCTGATAGTCACGTGACCAGATACAACACACACTTCGCGACTTGTGAAGGAGACTGGCCGTCTGCTTCTATCGTCCGGCTGATCACTCAGTGCCTTGCGTCTACCCTGGTGAAAGCGTCTTTACTGAGCTGAGGAATACAAGTATATCATTCGGATACGTATAACCAAAACTTACTTGTGACATACAGAGTCTCTCTACTGCTGCCAATAGTTTGTTTTTCATCAAGTGTATATTTGTCACAAGACATCATTGTTCTTATTCCACCACACCTTTGGTCCTTCGGGTGCGTCCTCCTGACTACGGTAAGTAGAGATATACTTGCTTATTTTGTAGTTTTTGGACCTTTATTTCTAAATGACCCTTTTTAAAACCTTTACTTTTGTGGTATAACTTAAAGTCTAAAACGACTATTATTGAACTGGAAAAAGTGAGTGATTAAGAATAAAAAAATCTCTTGACTATCTCTATTGCGACAAATAAACAATCTAGCCGTTTTATTGCAAGCCTCTCTTGTGTATTTTGTGTTATATAAAAAAAACAGTGCCACCTTTGTACGTCATTCTTGGAATTATTCGAAGAAAACACTTCTTTACGTGTCTTGTCCAGACCTAGTTTGTGTTGATTTCACTGAAAGCTTTCATAACAAAAGTATAAAATAAAAGTAAATGTAATAGATCTAATTTCATTGTACATTGTAACCATTTATCATCTCAGACAAAAACAATCTAGCCGAGTTATTAAAAGCCTCTCTTGTGTATCTTGTGTTATGTTAAACTCAGTGCCACCTTTGTGCGTCAATAAACCAATAGTTTGTTAGAAGAAAAATACCTCTAATCTCTGGATCATAAATTATGGCATATTTTTAAACGTGTCTCAAGTAGATAAATATTTCTAATATAAATCTTTAGGTCTTAGATCATTTCCACATTTTTTGTTCTAAAAAAACTTTTGCATACTCGGTTTTTATTATTATAGGTTTCATAACATTTAATCTTGTAGGTTGAGACTTTTTGTTCTGTTCTAATGGATATATACTATCTCCTGGTGTTAAGATATACAATCATTCCTCAGTCACAAAACTTAAATGTGGTCTTGTTCTCTATAAGTCTTTTAAAGGGTATATATAACGCGCAAGCCCTATAAATATCGTATTAAGTTTGAGTGCAAGTGAGATAATCTATCTTTGCTTCTAGATTCATTTAAACTGTATCCTAAAAAAGGCAGTAAAAGCATTACACCCTATTTTAAATATACTTTATGAAGCATTATTTTGAAATCACGGTTACGCCTTTCATGTCATTTTGTCCTACTCTCTAGTTTATAGTTTTGGTTGACTCACATTTCTATGGTATACCTTATAAGTGTTAACTAACTCTTCAGTAGCCTTTTTGTATTATTATGCCGTGAATTTTATATCTAATTATACTTTAAAAAACGTTTGCAAAGAAAAAGATTTCTCTCCAGGATAATAGTTATATCTTTTATATTTTGAAAACTGCTCTCAAATATATCTATGGATAATAGTCTTTAATATCCTTTAATGAATTTTCCAAAAACATTTTTCTCACTGTTGTTTTACGGTATAATTAAATTTTCTCTAGGGGGTATCTTTATTTGCCCAAGTAATGTAGATCAAAAACTGTGGAGTATTTTGTTTGTTTTTGTTGTTGTTGTTGTTGTTGTTGTTGTTGTTGTTGTTGTTGTTGTTGTTGTTTACGGGAAAAGCCCAACAAATAGTGGTGCAATCAGACACCTTGATCTGCGGTGCGAGCGGATACCTTGATGCAAGACCATATATTTTATATTAACATTTATGGTTCTGGTATTTGATGTGCGATGGACAATAGCCCAGGTGGGTCAGAAGCTAGAGCTCTTGCCCTCAGATCTCACGTCCATGGTCGAGCGGCAGAAAAAGGCAGGATCAAAACCGATTTGTCGGTGCGTCAGACTAAAGATTAGCGAGGAGATCCCTCTTGACTGAATTGGGTCAAGCATTTCTCAAACCGCATGGAAAGACATGCACTAAAAAAGAACTTCATTAAAAAATTGTAAATAGAGTTGCCAGGCTATTTACTATAATGTAAATTAACAAATCTATGATTGGCAGAAACAATTTAATATCGGGCACTAATCATGGACCCCAAGAGACTCGTACATACACACTTTTTGCCGTGGTTCTTTCTCGGTTCCATCTTGATCGTTTTACCACAAGAAGACTACCTTTATTAAAATCAGTAAATTTACTTTATGGATTGTTTACCATAGCAAATTAACTGTGGACAGTAATTTTTAATAAAGGTTGAAGGGAAAAACTACAATCAAAGTTTAAAAACAGATGTTTGATCTGTCAAAGTTGAAGCAGAGGAAGAGGTCGAGATCTTGTTTTCATTTTTAACGATAAAATAATAATTCTTACTCACCCACATTTATTGTCTAAAATTTTCGCTTCACCCCTCCCTCCTTTTTAATTATAATTACAAATGTAACATGGTATCTGTTTTTTTTTCTATTTACAATTATTATAATCTATATTGTCTAACATACTTGGTACAGTAGGAATAGGCCTGATTAGTTTCAGATGTTAATGAAAATACATGGAACATTCGTGTCTTTTTTTAAATATGAACAACCAACATACTTGAATATATAAAAACTATGAAACTAATGATGCATTTATTCTTTTTAGGAGGCCCTTGGAACGACTCCAGTTTGCTCTCCCAGACGAACAAATTTGTCCCCCCTTGCGCCCAGAGCTTAATCACGGCGCAGTGGCCGCGAGACTGTCGGTGACATTTCATTGGTTGTCTGATTGTCGCGTGACTGGATACAGGCTCACTTCGCGACTTGTGGCGGAGACTGGCCGTCTGCTTCCATGGCCCGATGATCACTTAACGCCGTGCGTCTACCCTGGTGACAACCTCTTCACAGAGCTGTAGATTACATGACTGTACATCACTCGGATCATTTTTACAGAGCTGATCAAAAGAAAAATAATAATCTTCAATAAAAACTACAGAATCTTCTGCAGACCTTGGGAACTTAGAAATGGCGTCAGAGAATCCTGACCATGCTTTTAGACGATCTTCTAACGCAGATAAAAAGAAAAGAGTCCCAAAAAAATACGTCGGCCTGAATGATGAAGAGATTGAGAAAAAGCGATTGAGGAACAACGAACTGGTAAGTACATGTATTTTTTACTTACTTTTATATGACGATTAATCAAATAGGTGTGTCATGCAGGTATTAAAGAGGATTGTAGAAATCTAAACTATACCTGTGTCGATCAACAGTTTTGTTTGTGTGTAAATTTACGCATATTAAATAAAAACAAATGTATCTTTGTAATCAAAGATTTGCAGCCATCTTTTTGTGAAAAAGAAAATGTTGCAGCAGTATATGTCTGTTTGTTTATAGTGTTTAAAACCTACTCATGTTGTCTATCTTTTTTGGTGGAAGTTATAGTTTCTAATTCAGTACATAATACAAAAGTAGGTTTATAAAAATAGTGTGCATGTCTATTCATTTGCCTAACTATTTAAAGCAAACGTACAGAGAACTGACTTTTTAGGACCGTCACTTAAAAAAAATCATTAATTGTTTAATAATTTTAGGATAAAGTCTGTTGATCTTAAAATTTTTAACAGTAGCAGCAGTAGTAGTAGTATTGATGTGCGACAATAGCCCAGGTGGGTCAGAAGCTAGAGCTCTTGCCCTCAGATCTCACGTCCATGGTCGAGCGGCAGAGTTTTCTATTAGATCAAAGGAAGGATCAAAACCGATTTGTCGGTGCGTCAGACTAAAGATTAGCGAGGAGATCCCTCTTGACTGAATTGGGTCAAGCATTTCTCAAACCGCATGGAAAGACATGCACTAAAAAAGAACTTCATTAAAAAATTGTAAATAGAGTTGCCAGGCTATTTACTATAATGTAAATTAACAAATCTATGATTGGCAGAAACAATTTAATATCGGGCACTAATCATGGACCCCAAGAGACTCGTACATACACACTTTTTGCCGTGGTTCTTTCTCGGTTCCATCTTGATCGTTTTACCACAAGAAGACTACCTTTATTAAAATCAGTAAATTTACTTTATGGATTCTTTACCATAGCAAATTAACTGTGGACAGTAATTTTTAATAAAGGTTGAAGGGAAAAACTACAATCAAAGTTTAAAAACAGATGTTTGATCTGTCAAAGTTGAAGCAGAGGAAGAGGTCGAGATCTTGTTTTCATTTTTAACGATAAAATAATAATTCTTACTCACCCACATTTATTGTCTAAAATTTTCGCTTCACCCCTCCCTCCTTTTTAATTATAATTACAAATGTAACATGGTATCTGTTTTTTTTTCTATTTACAATTATTATAATCTATATTGTCTAACATACTTGGTACAGTAGGAATAGGCCTGATTAGTTTCAGATGTTAATGAAAATACATGGAACATTCGTGTCTTTTTTTAAATATGAACAACCAACATACTTGAATATATAAAAACTATGAAACTAATGATGCATTTATTCTTTTTAGGAGGCCCTTGGAACGACTCCAGTTTGCTCTCCCAGACGAACAAATTTGTCCCCCCTTTGCGCCCAGAGCTTAATCACGGCGCAGTGGCCGCGAGACTGTCGGTGACATTTCATTGGTTGTCTGATTGTCGCGTGACTCGGATACAGGCCTCACTTCGCGACTTGTGGCGGAGACTGGCCGTTTGCTTCCATGGCCCGATGATCACTTAGTGCCGTGCGTCTACCCTGGTGACAACTTCTTCACAGAGCTGTAGATTACATGACTGTACATCACTCGGATCATTTTTACAGAGCTGATCAAAAGAAAAATAATAATCTTCAATAAAAACTACAGAATCTTCTGCAGACCTTGGGAACTTAGAAATGGCGTCAGAGAATCCTGACCATGCTTTTAGACGACATTCTAACCCAGATAAAAAGAAAAGAGTCCCAAAAAAATACGTCGGCCTGAATGATGAAGAGATTGAGAAAAAGCGATTGAGGAACAACGAACTGGTAAGTACATGTATTTTTTACTTACTTTTATATGACGATTAATCAAAAAGGTGTGTCATGCAGGTATTAAAGAGGATTGTAGAAATCTAAACTATACCTGTGTCGATCAACAGTTTTGTTTGTGTGTAAATTTACGCATATTAAATAAAAACAAATGTATCTTTGTAATCAAAGATTTGCAGCCAACTTTTTGTGAAAAAGAAAATGTTGCAGCAGTATATGTCTGTTTGTTTATAGTGTTTAAAACCTACTCATGTTGTCTATCTTTTTTGGTGGAAGTTATAGTTTCTAATTCAGTACATAATACAAAAGTAGGTTTATAAAAATAGTGTGCATGTCTATTCATTTGCCTAACTATTTAAAGCAAACGTACAGAGAACTGACTTTTTAGGACCGTCACTTAAAAAAAATCATGAATTGTTTAATAATTTTAGGATAAAATCTGTTGATCTTAAAATTTTTAACAGTAGCAGTAGTAGTAGTAGTAGTAGTAGTAGTAGTAGTAGTAGTAGTAGTAGTAGTAGTAGTAGTAGTAGTAGTAGTAGTAGTAGTAGTAGTAGTAGTAGTAGTAGTAGTAGTAGTAGTAGTAGTAGTAGTAGTAGTAGTAGTAGTAGTAGTAGTAGTAGTAGTAGTAGTAGTAGTAGTAGTAGTAGTAGTAGTAGTAGTAGTAGTAGTAGTAGTAGTAGTAGTAGTAGTAGTAGTAGTAGTAGTAGTAGTGTTGTGTTGGTGTGAAATGCAGTCTTGCATTTAAAAAATAACTATCTAAAATAATGTTAAAAGAAAAAAATTAATTGGCTTAAAAAAATATTGTACCCCAAAATATCCAACTGAACTTTTGGCTAAAATTGGTCGCTTTTCAAATGTAAAAACTAGATAGATACAATATTGCTGTTCTGTATTGCTGGTACAATATCTTTACAAAAAGTTTTATTTCTAACAGTATCCAATTTAAAAGTAGTTAAAGATTTCGTCTCAGAAGCCATTCGGGCCTTTCAGTATACATAGTAAACTGTTATTTATAAATAGTTAGGACAGTGTCTTCCGACAAACGGCAATCATGTTTATTAACGTTAAAAAACATACAATGAGTAGTTTAATCGTTTGTATTTTTATTTTTTTCCTCCACATTAATTGCCATAAGTTTTAAAGTCGTCAACATTTAAATGCCAAAAATGATTGATAAAATCATATCACTCATTCAACAAATACCTAGATAATGTTTAGGGCATTGCATTTTAGGATCGGTTAAAAATATGAAGGCTAAGGCTCCTATTACAGCCATCATTTAATGTGTTACTTTCCTACATTTTCCAATTTCAACTGAAAAGAAATCCACAAAAACTTACTTGGGCAAACAAATGTTAAATGAGCTTGACGATTCAACATGTCCCTTTCTGTGGAGATATATTAAAGATCACCTTCCAGTTAAAACCATACGTATCATACTCGTTTTAGTTTAATCAGGCTAGTCCTGATAAAAAACGCCCTATGCCTAATATTATATGCAACTTAAGGCATTTTTAATAGTAAAAAAATGCATTATATATTTATTATCTTTTTGGCACCTCAACACATATATTGTGTGTTAAACACTATACAACTATTACAAAGGCGCTCATAAAAAAGGTATCTTTACATAAAAAATTGATTTTAGGTTTTTACTTGGTTTAATAAAAACAAACCATGAGATCCTTTCAATTTTCTCTCTCCTTGAACATCAATAACTAGAAGTCTATTATATTTTTATCTCTCTTTAACACTAGGAACGAGCCAGGCAGCATGCTATACAGGCTTCTTTCTCAAAACTAGACGGGGTTATACCAGACCACATGAAGATTCACAAAGACGGTTCGAGACTGTCCACATTAGACAACGCCAGCCATTGTATAGAGCAGTTAGATAGAAAAGTTAATTATTGTTACCAAATATTACGTGCTGATCCAAAACATCAGCAATTGGCGAACTTCCTCTATGAAGGGAACATTGGAAACAGAGATGTTGGTGTCATGGTCAGAAATATTGAATATGGAGGAAGCCAAAACCAGGCCCATGTTGAGGGTAACCAGCAAACAAACAAAAAACAAGACAGTAGTTTTACAGCCATGACCCATGCATCTCTAAACCACAACCACAGCAGTGGTCTTCCAGACAAAAATAATGAATTTCTCAACCACAACCTAAGCAGTGGCCTTCCAGTCATGAACCATACATCTCTTAACCACAACCTAAGCAGTGGACTTTCAGCCATGGACCACGCATCTCTAAACCACAACCTAAGCAGTGGTCTTTCAGCCATGGACCATGCATCTCTAAACCACAAGAATGGCAGTCTTTTTATGAGTCATGTGAATCAGAACATCAGAATTGATCCTATGATTTCTAATAACCAAAGCATCGTCCAAACCTTTGACAATTATATGAACCCATATTCTGGCAACTGTCCAATGAATCACAGCAGTGGCACTGGGTTTGAACAGCAAACAAGCTACACGATAACAAATGCTGCTAGTGAGCATACAAATCACAGCCTAGCAAACAGCATGGATCAGCAAGGACACGTTAACATTCCTCGCAACCCTAAAAGAAAGGGCGAGGAAAAAGAAAACTGCAATTCACGCTTCCCATCTACACAGCGCGAAAGCAAAAACAATACAAAAAGAGTGACCCACAAAAAATCGAGAAAAACGCCTCTCACCACACGCGGGACGTCTTCAAATCAACAGCAGCAGTTTAATATACCAACAACCTCACAAGTTCATGTTGAACAAAGAAACCTTAATCAGTACAACATAATGAGCTATGGGAAAAGCCCTCAACATCACCAACATATGTCTATCTCATCAATCCAAAGTCAATATCAGGGACAACAGATGAACCAGGGTCAAAGCTTGCAGCCATACCAAAACCTGGGCAACAATTCCAACTATTTGGCAAACAGTCAATCTCCAGGCCAGATGAACCTTGGACAGAACGCTGTGACCAATCAGTCTACTGCTATGACGGACAATCAGATGTCTCAAGAAGAGCTTGATGTCCCCATCGGGAATGGCACCGCTTACGCTGCAAGTTTTGATAATTTGATCAATCTCTTTCCCTGTCCCTCCCCCGACAGTCTGGAGACCCCAGCAACATCCTCTGGCAGTCAGTCGGGGAGTACCTCTTCCTGCAGTATCCATGGCAACGTTAATGTAACCGCCACCCTTGCTCGTAGCTATGAGTCCATCGATGACTTACCCTGCCTCTCTCCTGACACGATCATTCGTACTCTGGGCCCTCTTGTGGAGGACACCCCAGCAGTAGCGTCCTCTGTGAGCCCATCAGGGAGTCTCTCTGCCAGCAGTAACCAGGACAGCGGTTTTGGAACACCCTGTTCTGATAGTCCTGATGGGTCCTCCAGCAGATTGCCCTGCCTTTCTCCCGACACAGTCAGTCGTGCTCTGGGTCATCTTTAGGAGGATAAAAAAAACTCCTGAAACCCTCGACTTCAACAAAACACTGTAAGTGCTTGGAAATCATTGGGCAATTTAATGTTGTACACACATACAATCCTTAGGGTCATGCTAATGCTGTTTTTTTAGTATAATTAATGTACCGCGTATTTTAGTCTCCATCCCTATCAAATCTGAATTGGTCATCGATATAGACAGATCAATCATTTTTTTTTAATTTCTTGCTCCTATGGTCTATGAGGTCACAACCCAATCACTGAATAGTGCTACGCATTTCACTCTAAAAATGACATGTATTTTCTATGTGTTAATGTTTAGAAACTCTAATTAAACAGTTGAAGACCTGTTAACCCCAAATTATGTACTTATCCCTCTAACATCTCTCAGCAATACTAACAATTAGAAAAAGACACCATAACTTATTAACTTCTACGCCATGGTTTGGGTGCCTTACACCAAATTAACCTATAGCTGACGTTAGACCCTTAACATCCTCCTAACAATACTGGGTGCCTCACACCAATTTAACCTATAGCTGACGTTAGACCCTTAGCATCCTCCTAACAATACTGGGTGACTTACACCAATTTAACCTATAGCTGACGTTAGACCCTTAGCATCCTCCTAACAATACTGGGTGACTTACATCAATATAGCCTTTATAGTGCTGCCGTTGAACGCTTGGCAACAACTAAACAAACTTGGGTGACTTACGTCATATTTTGTTGTCACAGCACACATTTTATCTTTTTAAAATATCCTTGTTGTGACTGAGCAAAGCCCTACACAATAATAATAATTCTTTAAAAGATGTATCTCGGTGCTGACTTTCAATAATGATCCCTTATGAATTGTGTAATATTTTATTGTGTTTTTTTTAAGAATGCTCTCCCTATTTGAGTGGCGATCATTTATAGAAGGAAAATACATGTATTCTTTTTTCGTTAATATTATTGTCGGTGCTTGTGTTCGCTCTGTGGTAAGCGTTACATCCACCTTGTTAGGACATAACCCAGTGGTGAATATACAAATGAGCAAACAAACACATTGACTGCATCAAAAAAGGTTTATTAATTAGAATAGAATGATATTAAAGTGCATTTTAAATACGAAAAATACTTCTACTATAACATCTATTACAAATACAACATAAACGTTAACGTACTTAACATTACATACCACACAAGAACAGGACCCGACCAAAAGTGCCGAGATCCCAAATCTCTTCTCTATTTAAAGGTAACATTCGAACTTTCTAGAAACCGCATTACTGACAAAAGCTCACAATGAACACAGATCATGAATACACAAAAAACCAACAAACACAGAACCGGTTCAAAGACACGCACAGTGACATTTACAAAACACTATTCAAAATATAACACATGAAAAGCTATCCTAACATTACCCCCTTCCCCAGTTAAAATCAACAATTTTAACGGTACAAATAAATGTATCAATTGAATTATATATAACAACTGCCCTCTCTCAGGTGACCAATTCTGGAAGAAATATACAAAAGAACAAATGTGAAAATATGTCAAATCGTACGAGACACAAGTTTATTTTATTTGCATTCATATGAGAGGAGAAAAAAAAACGTAGAAAGTTCTATGCATTGAAAATGTCATGATTAGAGAATATAATGTTCCAACTTGCACCAAGTGTCTCTCCTGAGGAAGAAATCAAACTCATTAATTAGCAATGCCTGATAAGGTAACATTGTTGAAATGCATTATTCATAAGACAAGAATTGTACAATCATTCACAGGAAACGATTTTCATAATTATACACAAGACAAGACCAAGATCACCATGGAACTCAGAAATAATTTTTCTGATTACGAAATAGACCATAGCAAATACCAATCAATTCAAACTCGATTCAGTTTAAATTTCGTACACAAATTCCATATTCTTCATTACAACTTCAACACTTCAAAAACATAGAATTCCAACACCGAATTCCATCTCGGCACAAAAAGTATATTCCATCCGAAAATGCAATATGAAAGTTGGACACTTCATCATCATCAACACTTTTCGCAAGACAATTATATCCAAATTGTAAAAAGTTCAAAAGAAACGAAAGCTCATTAAGAACTAATAGATAACAAAATAATGCAGGACGCACTCCTTCGTCCTCATGATTACAACTTTAATAATGGCATATGACGAAAAAAAGAAAAGAGTGACATACTCTCAATAAACTATTTACACAAGTTGTTATATAATATATAACTGTACATGAGTAAGAAATTTCATGATCACAGAGACAAAATGTTATCTAATTATAGAAACGAACTTTGAAGAAGAACGGTTAGACGCTCCCACTGAAGGTTACAAATAGCTGAATCAGCATAGCCTAGGAAGAACATCCGCATGGTAGTTATGATTACCGGGAATTGCTTCAAATGTAAAAGGAAAACTCTTGTAAAGCGAGAGCCCACCTTAATAAACGAGCGTTCTTTGCTGGCCGAGTTTTCAAAAATAGAAGAGGTCTGTGATCCGTTTGAAGCACAAAATGTTTCAAAGCCAGAAATTTATAAAAATGTGTAAGTGTAAACACTATGGCTAGACATTCGCGTTCAATTGCAGAATATCTAGATTCCCGTGGTAGTAACTTACGGCTAGCATACCGACAGGGTCTGAGAACTCCATCTCTGTGTTGGAGAAGAACTCCACCTACACCATAGTCTGAGGCATCTGTCCTCGGTGAACAATTTATTGTGAGGACAGATGCCTCAGACTATGGTGTAGGTGGATTTCTTCTCCAACACAGAGATGGAGTTCTCAGACCCTGTCGGTATGCTAGCCGTAAGTTACTACCACGGGAATCTAGATATTCTGCAATTGAACGCGAATGTCTAGCCATAGTGTTTACACTTACACATTTTTATAAATTTCTGGCTTTGAAACATTTTGTGCTTCAAACGGATCACAGACCTCTTCTATTTTTGAAAACTCGGCCAGCAAAGAACGCTCGTTTATTAAGGTGGGCTCTCGCTTTACAAAGAGTTTTCCTTTTCGATTGAAGCAATTCCCGGTAATCATAACTACCATGCGGATGTTCTTTCTAGGCTATGCTGATTCAGCTATTTGTAACCTTCAGTGGGAGCGTCTAACCGTTCTTCTTCAAAGTTCGTTTCTATAATTAGATAACATTTTGTCTCTGTGATCATGAAATTTCTTACTCATGTACAGTTATATATTATATAACAACTTGTGTAAATAGTTTATTGAGAGCATGTCACTCTTTTCTTTTTTTCGTCATATGCCGTTATTAAAGTTGTAATCATGAGGACGAAGGAGTGCGTCCTGCATTATTTTGTTATCTATTAGTTCTTAATGAGCTTTTGTTTCTTTTCAACTTTTACAATTTGGATATAATTGTCTTGCGAAAAGTGTTGATGATGATGAAGTGTCCAACTTTCATATTGCATTTTCGGATGGAATATACTTTTTGTGCCGAGATGGAATTCGGTGTTGGAATTCTATGTTTTTGAAGTGTTGAAGTTGTAATGAAGAATATGGAATTTGTGTACGAAATTTAAACTGAATCGAGTTTGAATTGATTGGTATTTGCTATGGTCTATTTCGTAATCAGAAAAATTATTTCTGAGTTCCATGGTGATCTTGGTCTTGTCTTGTGTATAATTATGAAAATCGTTTCCTGTGAATGATTGTACAATTCTTGTCTTATGAATAATGCATTTCAACAATGTTACCTTATCAGGCATTGCTAATTAATGAGTTTGATTTCTTCCTCAGGAGAGACACTTGGTGCAAGTTGGAACATTATATTCTCTAATCATGACATTTTCAATGCATAGAACTTTCTACGTTTTTTTTTTCTCCTCTCATATGAATGCAAATAAAATAAACTTGTGTCTCGTACGATTTGACATATTTTCACATTTGTTCTTTTGTATATTTCTTCCAGAATTGGTCATCTGAGAGAGGGCAGTTGTTATATATAATTCAATTGATACATTTATTTGTACCGTTAAAATTGTTGATTTTAACTGGGGAAGGGGGTAATGTTAGGATAGCTTTTCATGTGTTATATTTTGAATAGTGTTTGTAAATGTCTTTGTGCGTGTCTTTGAACCGGTTCTGTGTTTGTTGGTTTTTTGTGTATTCATGATCTGTGTTCATTGTGAGCTTTTGTCAGTAATGCAGTTTCTAGAAAGTTCGAATGTTACCTTTAAATAGAGAAGAGATTTGGGATCTCGGCACTTTTGGTCGGGTCCTGTTCTTGTGCGGTATGTAATGTTAGGTACGTTAACGTTTATGTTGTATTTGTAATAGATGTTATAGTAGAAGTATTTTTCGTATTTAAAATGCACTTTAATATCATTCTATTCTAATTAATAAACCTTTTTAATGCAGTCAATGTGTTTGTTTGCTCATTTGTATAATCACAAGAAATCGGTCATCTGATGTAACCAATCTCAACTATCATTACACTATTGACTTACACAATAGAATAAGAGATTCATGCCGTATTGCACAACAAAATGTTGCAACGGTTGCTTCGGAGAGTTGTAATAGATTGGAGCCTAAGTCTCAACTGAAGGTTTTCGAACCTGGTGACAAAGTCCTTGTTTTGCTTCCTGATTCTTCAGGCAAGCTTAGCCTCAGTCTCAAGGGTCCTTTTGAGGTAGTTAGGAAAGTGAATAAGGTTGTTTACATCATTAATGTCAATGGTAAATTAAACCCATATCATGTTAACCTACTGAGGAAATACAACGTTCGTGATGAAGAACGTGATTTAGTG
>RQTK01000595.1:195087-210533 GCA_003991915.1 Elysia chlorotica | reverse complement strand
AATAGTAATAATAATAATAATAATAATAATAATAATAATAATAATAATAATAATAATAATAATAATAATAATAATAATAATAATAATAAATGTATCTATATATTTATAAATTATGCAATATGATTGGAAGTTTTCCCTCACGAAAAGTATTAGAAAAGTGTAATATTAACACAACCTCTCCCTGCCACACACACACACGCATACACACAAAATCTCTTTTAGTACCTTTATCTTCTTAATTCAGATACGTAAAGGTGTTTTTAATAAACTTCTGTTTGTATCCAGTTTGTATCCAGTTTGCTTGTCAGTATTTTTTTTACTTCCATTTTCTTCTGTCATCGACATAGAATGGAAAAAAAAACCGCAAAAAAAAATAGTTATAAATTAAATAATCTAAACAAGTCTCATCCTGCTCCTAAATCCACTCAAATCCGGATATACGGATACGGCTTCAGGGATCACCGGTTTCCATCATCCGGGCGACCTCGTGCTTCGTATGGATCAGGTTTATCGCTTTGCGGGGATATATTTAAATTCAATAATGTCAGCGTTTTTAAGCATGGTGTTGTTGTTTTCGTAAAAAAAAAAAATAAAAAAAATATCAGTGGGCATTGGACTCCGTGTTTTTTTTAATGTCTCTGAATTAATAAAGAATAAATAAGACTGTATGTCTGTGTGTCTGTTAGTACTTCTGTCTGGCTGCCTGTGTGTATGTTTTTGTGTCTGTGTTTCTGTTTTTCTTATGAGTCTGTACAATTTTGAAATAACTAAGAATAAGAGGGAAACATACAACAGAATAACAACATTAGCTACAATAATCAAATAAAAACAGTCTCCTAAAAGTAGTGAGACGCACAACTGTTTCAAGTAGCAGATTTGCAGAAAACAATCAGTTGCAGAACTAGAAGTAGATTATTTCTCGGTTCGGGTTAAACGCGCGGTAGATTTTTCATAGTCTTTATAATATTAATCCAAGGTTTGTATGTCTGCCACTAACAATATAATTTATAATTTGCATAATACATATCTCTCTAGTTTGCTAATCAACTTCGATTTACTTTACCTTTCGTTATCTTGTTCACACTCCCTCATAAAATAATATTATTTCGATGGCACCACTATTTAAGCTTTAATAAGACAGTATAGAACATGATCTTTTAAACTATAATAAAGTCGTTTCTGAATTTCAAAACTCGTGCGATACTCACCATGTCAACCTCAGTAAAGAAAACAAAAGAATTAATTAACATATAGATGGAGTTCAAAACTTAGGGATCATAATCAATGAAAAACTAGACTGGCATCCTCACATACCAAATTTAAGTTCGAGCCCTTTATAGAGACTGTATTTTATCAAAAGGCTTAACTTTTTAATGTTGATAAAATATGGTATATACTTTTTACAGGGCAAATATTAAGTATCCTGTCGGGGGTGCGGTGGCCCAGGGGTAGAACATCGGCTTCCGACGCAAAAGGTCCCGAGTTCGAATCCTGGCTGTTGCAATCCCTACTGGTTGGGTCGGTGTCAGTATAATGTGACCGGCTGAGACAGGAGTCATGGTATCCCCACCCTGTCTCGTGTGTGGCAGCACATAAAATTGTCAGACGTCCGTTTTGGGGCCCGTCCACGATATAGCCTATAGTTGCTGATGTTGGACGTTAAAACCCAACCAACCAACCAACCAAGTATCCTGTCCTTTTTGTCTACCAGCTTCGAGTGGCAACCTTAGCGTCTCAGACACAACCAATATAGTCTGGCCCCTTAAGAAAATATTTTTAAAAAATCACGGGTGTAAAGTTGGAAAGTATGAAAACACCATGTAACCAAATGAGTATTCTAAAAATTGAAAATATAAAAAAGACACAAAACATCCTCTATTCAAAAAAAAAATTAATTTATTAAGATCATGAACGCTCAGGTATATTAAAACCAACAGAGAACGATATAAAAATTCATTTTTGCCCTACTTCATACGCCTTTGAGGTTAAAATATTGTATGTCAATCCTTTTAGTAGGAAGATGCGGGGGAAAAGAGCGAGAGTTAGACAGGGCAAAGACCTGGTCTGCGCTTGAAAGTGGGATTGGAGGGGGCAAAGTGACTGGCCTGGATGTGGAATGTACAGACTAAAAGGACCTGGAAAAAATCGCCAACCGATACGCCACTTCATAGCGGTGACTGTCTGCCATTAAAGTGAGTAGTCTTTGGTCGCTTTGACCTCACCAACGTCTGTTAAGCTCAGATCTAAAAGAAAATAAGAAAACCAATAGAAACCAAGAGCAATTAAACTTCTCTATTTAGCCCGAAATATCCAATAATGGAAAATTCTGGCGGTGAACGTAATGAGTAGAAGATTTCTTACCAGACGTAAAATAAGAAATAAACAGAGCCATAAAATCCCTGTTTTTGGAAGTCTGAGATTACTCTTTACGGTGTTCTGGGATTCTGCATGTAAATTGATAAAAATATCGTTCGATGTTACTAGTATATTAAAAGTATCATTTTGTTACTAGTATGGTACAAGTATCATTTAACTCGCGCGTTGATATTTGTAGATAACCCAGACACTACGGGGACTATGGGGCTGCTTGTATTGCAGCATTAAAACTGACTTAGTCACGTGTTAGCTTTAAAGTGTGAGCTTTGTTTTGTTGCTTAACGTCCCACGTTTGCATTTGAGAGGCTATATTGTGGACGGGCCCCAACATTACCGTTTGACAATGTAATGTGCTGCATCACACGAAACAGTGCGTGTAGACTTTAACGTCTGTCTCATTCAGTCACATTATACTGACACCCATTCATCCAGTAGGACACGAATTCGGGAAAATATTTGACAGATCGTGGGTTTCGAAATGCGGACCTATGCACTCCAAAGTAGTCCAAATTTCAGCCACGTTACCTTAAAAATGACAAAAGAAACGCATATACACACTTTAAACGACTGTTGTCAAACAAGCCGCACGTGGGGCGCCGGATAGCTCAGTTGCTAGCGCTCTGCACGGACGAGCAGAATTCAGGTTCGGCTCTTGATCAGTGCCTCCGTCTGCGTATAGTGTTTATTATTGACTTTGCGTTCTATACGACAGTATTGGATAACGTTATCACATCACTTAAACATGGGGTTTTGTGATCGCTCATAGACCGGTTGAGTCTTGAATAGTGCTATGATCGATCGCCGGCGAAGATAACCTCACCTATCGTCTCCGATCTGGCGATGAGCTTCCTGATCGCAAAGCCTGTATTGAGACACTGCGCGCAGGCAGAGCTGACACGTCTATAAGTGTTCTCTATAGAGGGGGGAGAGAATTCTCTCCCTCTCTCCGGGTTTAACGTCTCCTAGGTTCCCCTGGGGGATCCTGTACGGCGATCAAGTCTATAAGCCGCGACCGCACGGCTTTTACAGGAACATTACATTACACAATTTGCAACAACTGGAAAAAACGCACTTGTACACGTTCATTGAAGACTCACTGTACATGGTGCAGCTGAATCGAATTAATACCAGAGAGTATGAAATAGTGAGATGTTACACTAGGGGGATTGTGTGGATGTTGGTCAGAATATTTGACACCATTGCTGCCTTTTTGTGAAACTTCAGTAAAAATGTGTGTTGTAATCGGAGAACTGACCACATTCCGATAGCGAAATAGAGCGATCACACGTCACGCTAGTTCTGCGTATTAATAGCACTGTGAGCTCTTTTTGTGAAACACCTCACTAAACACACAGTCTCTGGTAAATGAAACTGGTGTAGCACAATACTTTTTTGCACAGAAACATTCCCGTGTGGAAAGGTCACGTGTCTTCTGTGCCTCGAACTGACTAAACAGAACTTCCGCCTGAGAGTGGTTCATTTGATAATTATGCCAATCGCGACATGAAGAGGGCAGGTCCTACCTTGAAATCAGCTGGGATAGCAGGCGGGGCCAGGGGCCGCTTCAACAATAATTATCTTGTTTCAGAGGACTACACCATTTCCTCGTCACATTGAACCGGAAGGGATGGGGGGGGGGTCACAACACGTCCAGATCACTTTGCTGCAAATGGTGGTCCTATCGAATGTTCTAAGAAAAAAACGTCTATTCTTTTTTTTTTTTTCTGCATAGTCTTATTTTGTAATTTACCGTCTTTAAGTTCATGCTCTATTGGTACCATAGAATTATGTTCTCATGTTATACAAAAAGTTCAAAACTGTCTTTAGATGAAACAAAATGAAAATAAACAGATAGGATCAGAGTGTGATGTGTCCCTTGTCTTAAGCTACATAGACGCCGTGAAGGTGTGTGTGTCCAGTCGTGACAGGGAAAATAGTCAGGGGACGTCACTGCAGTCGCTCCAATAATTATTATCAATAACACAATGTTTTGATACTGGTGGTAGTAACTGTAGTTGTCGTTGTTGTGCCGAGATATATATCGCCACATTATAAAAGTATCTATTGATTTCTCTGTAATTAAGTTGCAACTTTAAACTTTGGTTAATTATTGAATTTAAAACATGTTTAATTTTGTGTAATCCTTATCCCACAAAGTTTGATGTATGGTGTGTGGGTCTGTATCTGTTTGCGTGTGTGTGTGTGTGTGTGTTAGGTGGGGCTGTTACGAAAAGAAGAAGAAAAAAGACAAGAGCAAACCATTTACTGCAGCACTATCTTACTTAGACCGCCCACTGTTTGGTTAAATGAGGGCGGCTCACTTGGGTTCGACATTAGCGTGTACGACTAACGACTTCTTTGTGCGTCTGATTTCTCTTCTGTTTCTATGAATGGCGCTAAGTGGTTGGTGACCTGTACCATGTGTACAGTGAATGGCAATAACGACAGTGATATTGCTTGAACCTCATCGTCGTGAACTTATCCAACATAAGACATTACATTAGGAGCTAGGCCTCATCATAATAATCGCGTTGCATCGTCTTGGTTGCCCGTGGTCAAGGCATACATTTCTGTTGGTAAAAAAAAAAGGTTGATAATGTTAGTTACCAAAACAGACGGGAACACGTTCTTTTGGGATCGATAGTAGATCAATAGCTCATTTATTTGAACGTAATATTTAATTGTGTATATAGTTATACTTATGAAATGTGTGTATATTTCTTTAACCGTGCTATTGTTAACCTGTATTGGCTAACGAACAAATTATTCAACGCTAACAAAAATTACGAGGATGAAAAAGGTTGAAATTTAAGAGAGAGACAGGGAGAGAGAAAGAGAGAGAGAGAGAGAGAGAGAGAGAGAGAGAGAGAGAGAGAGAGAGAGAGCAGAAGAGAGAAAGAGGCGGAAAATTAAAGAGAGACGGACAGACAGAGAAAAAGAGACTGGGGAAGAGAAAGAGACAGAGGGAAATATAGATTGAAAAAAGGAAATAAAGAGACAGAGCTTTATTTAGATTGTAAACCGATAGGTATGGATAAAAGGAGGAAGGGAGAGAAAAATCTTAAAATACTTTACTGATAAAACCCAAGTGATACAGCTTCGTTATCTCATTCTTTGTGTAATTATCAGATAGAGATGAAATAACCGAAGCCAATTGTAAATGACAGTCCAGGATAAACAAACAATGTGTGAACCTGTTGGGTCTAGTTTCCAAGTAAAGTGCGTTTTTAGACCAGAAATAAAATCTTAACTGGCGCCAATGGAAAATCATTCATTTTATGTTATGAAAGTTTACCACTGAAGGGACCTTGTCGTAAGACTCATAATTTATAATAACAGGAAAAAAGATTTCTGGAAGTAAAAAGACATTGGACATAAATGCGACATAAAAATGACAGACATATGACACAAAGAAGACAGAAATATGACAGAAAGAGAGCCACAAAGAGGGCGCCGTGACATGGAGACTAAAAGCTGATAATGAAAGTGTCATTCTAATGAAAGTGTCATTCGGTCTTCCCTTTTTTTCCAGTTCTTTCGAACGAAAGAATTTTGCGGAACATCAGAGTTCAATATAAAAGTTAAACCCTCCATCTGTCTGTATTGTTGTTGCAATAGGACATCGCCAAAGCAAGGTTTTGTCTCATGAAAATACGATGACGTCTCGAATGTAATGCCAAAAACTAATAAAATAAGTAGGTGAACTTTCCTAAGAATCCTGTCATTTTTTTTAAAGTTTTGAAACGTTTAGCTTCAACAGAGATGTCAAAAAGGACATAGCATCCTTTGAAATACGGACATTTCGTGCGATTGAACGTTGAGCTGGTGAAAAGAAATAGATTAAAAAGTAGTTTTCTGCTAAATGCAAGGTTAAATTCGTTTTAAATTAGCTAAACAAAGAATCTCAAGTATTTTTGCCATTTCAATCGTCATAATTTTGCTTGCTGTCGAATAATATAATTTTGTGCATCGTCAAAGCCTAAAGTAGTTTACAATGTGGATGTTTATTGTTTATTTTCGACCAGAACACACACACACACACACACACACCACATACATATATATAAGAGACGGAGAACGTAGAGAGGAAATGACGAGAGGGATAAATAAGAGATAGGATAATGGATACATAGATAGACAGTAGATATATGGATTGGTTGAAAAAAAGATATAGAAAAACACAAATAGAAAGAGAGAGAGAGAGAGAGAGAGAGAGAGAGAGAGAGAGAGAGAGAGAGAGAGAGAGAGAGAGAGTTGTATGTCTATGTCTCTCTATATCTCTGTCCTTGTATCTGTCTTTGTCTTTGTCTCTGTCTCTGTCTCTGTCTCTGTCTGTCTGTCTGTCTCTCTCTCTGTCTGTCTCTCTCTCTCTGTCTCTATTTGTCTGTTTTTGCCTTTCTCTGTCTCTCTGTCTCTCTATCTCTGTCTCTGTCTATTTGTCTCTCTCTGTCTCTCTCTCTCTCTCCCTCTGTCTCTCTCTCTCTTCTTCTTCTTCTTCTTCTTCTTCTTCTTCTTCTTCTTCTTCTTCTTCTTCTTCTTCTTCTTCTTCTTCTTCTTCTTGTTCCTCTCCACCTTCTTCTTCTCTAGCCAAAATACTAATTTCCAACCTTTAGCAGAATATGTGACACCAATGGCTTTATTCATTGTTTTAGGCACCATAAAACCGATAGCGAAATTCCATGGCTTATTATGAATGTCTTGGCAGCGAAAGTATAACAATGCGATACATTCTTACCACGGAGAAAGCAATAAAACACACTCTGCGACGTTGCTAACTGTAGAGGCACCATGTTCTAGAGCAACGTGTTAAAGATCATTCGCATTTTATGTCTGGTTTGACCTGATTTTCATTCTGTTAAAACTACAGATATTCTACTTATAGATATATGGTGAGAGCTAGTGGTCTTCTATTTATAGATATAAGGTTAAAAGCCAGTGATACACTATTAAATGTAATATTCTATAGATAAATGGTTAGAGCATAGAACGAGGAATCGACTGGCGAAATTGATGGTAAGATCGATGACTTCGTTAAACTAAAAAAAGAACAATTATTTTCTAACAAGTTTTATATCCTATAGGTTGTTTTTTTGGGATAAAGGGGGTGGGGGTGGAGGGAGTGGAGTGCATATGCATACTAGTACAAAGGGTAGAGCGTTGTTCTTCCAATCGCGATATATCTCTATATCTGACTAAACTCACTCTCTCTCGATCTCTCTTGCTTTCGCTCTATCTGTCTATCTTTCACTCTCTTTATTGCTCGCTCTCTCTAACTGTCTATTTCTCACTCTCTCTATCTATGTATCTCTAACTCTCTCTTTCTATCTCTCTCGATCTGTCTAGATATAGAGAGACATAGACATACAAACAGGCAGACAGACAGACGGACAGGCAGACAGACGGACAGACGAACAGAAGGGCATACGGACAGACAAGCAGACAGACAGAGACAAAGTAAGAGACAAAGAAACAGAGACAGACGCAGAGACAAAGGCAGGGACAGGCAGATAGACGGACAGACAGAGAGACGGACAAATAGACAGAAGGAGACAGACGAATGGGGAAAGGGGGACACCAAACAGACAGATACAGAAATGTAGACAGAGACAAAAATAGATAGACAAATAGACAAACAGACAGACCGGCTGGCAGGTGGGCCGACAGAGAAGGCCGACAGAAATAAGGAACATTTTTGCATCCCGTATAATTATGCTGCGAGCTCTGAGCATCTTTTTGTTGAGTAGATTTGGAGAAACGCTGCCGATCTTAATACATTTATCACTTAGCGATTTGAACATCTGGGGTGGTCATTCTTTCTCTCAGACACTTACGCAACCCCGAACAATATAGTTATTTTAGTCTCAGATTGATCGTTTATAAAACTTGTACACACACACACACACATACACACATACACACAAATACAAAACACTTTGTATGTGGAAACTTACATTTCAACCTACTATTTGGTTGAGTTTCAGTTATTTTCGTGTTCCGTACAATCCAATTTGGGGATACATTCTCAAAGGTTTAAAAATCAACAGGTAAAATAATTGAAAACCAAACTGCAAAAATTTATACTCGATTTTTAATATAATTTTTCGAGGGAGTTGAAATTTTAAATAAAAAATATTTTTTTCTTTTAGATGATTGTATCTTTCGATGTTACATAATTTGAGGATAAATTCCACCTCTCGATTTGATTATTAAATCAAAAAATAATTACACGAAAAACTGTTTTACTTATGTAGTGGGTAACTAACAACTAGAAAAGCACAGACCTCGATTAAGGTCGAACTTCAGAGGTCCATACTTTCTTGGCATCATTCCAGCCGGACCCAAAGACTAACTGTACGTCCATCCAGCAATTGTCTCAAACGGTAATGCTGATGACAATGTCTCAACCATTAGGAAGAAGCCGACTTATAAAATATCGAGCTGGGAGCCGCTTGCGTTATGCGTCGTGCATGAGCTCCTAACTGATAAATTATACAGCATTCTGTGCTTAAGTCATACAAGAGAGGGTGGGGGGAGAAAATAATTGAGAGAGAAAGAGAGAGCGAAAGATACAGAGGGAGTTGGAGAAATAGAGTGTGCAGGAAAGAGAGAGAGGGAGAGAGAGAGGGAGAGAGAGAGGGAGAGAGAGAAAGAGGGAGGGAGAGAGAGGGAGAAATAGAGGGAGCAGGAAAGAGAGAGAGAACGAGAGTGAGAGAGAGAGAGGTCTTCCCGTTTACATTCAGTCCGTGTCATCGCTGATCCAAAGGAAACAAGCCTCTCCTTAGAGGCAGTCCTGGAGCAGTCCACATGACCCGAGGACAGTCCAGTTTTGTCACGACATGCCATGCCTACTAAGTGGTTTCCAGATTTCAGTCAACTGCCACCATTGCCTTCAGAAAGCACTTTCAGCGGCAACATCAGTGCGTTAGTAGGCTACGCATACTGTTAGAAGCAATTTTTTACAGTTTATAAATTTTTATGTGTGGGAGTACCCCAGAATTGTATGTTGTCAATTGCAGTGAAGTTAGGAGTGGGTATTTACGATATAGTCTACACCAAGGTATCACACAATGTTATTCATAATTATTTTTACATTCAATACTGATAGCAATCACCCATTTTGCAATTGATTTCTAAGAACAAAAGGTTCATATAGATTTAGACACGTAAGTACAACGCCACAGTAAGCTTACAACTTGTCTTTTGACGTCTTATTCACATGTTAACTGGAGTACATATTGTGCGCTCAATTATGTAGCATAAAGAACTTCACTAGACACATCTTCACTGATGAACTGTACTACATCTACCATGCAAACACAGGTGTTAGTTTGCGAAGTTCAGATTCTATGGGAGAAAACAAAACGTACTCACATCAGAGAAAACCGTTATTGCAACATGTTTTGTCTGTATGATGAACATGTTTTGAACACTGTTATCTTGTATCAGTTATTGTTAGTACATCGAAAGCAATCCTGCGTACAGGCACTTACCGCAATGACAGGGTATAATAATGTTAACTGCCGACTCACGCTCTGTGCAACTCGAATGAAAAAAAAATCTAATATTACAGCATAATGCAAAGATTCAATAAACATGTCAACTAGATAGACACCGCATCCTTTTTTGTAGCATAAAGCGAACACTCTGACTTCTGTTTTGTTTTGTATTTCTTTTTTTTCTTCTTTTAATCTTATTATGCTTGAGAGGTTGCATTTACTACCTATGTTTTTTGTTTTTTTTTCTTTGCGAGGAAAGAGACCTGAGAAAATAATTACACTGCAATGTGTGACGTAAGTAGAGTAAAAACATGAACTTATTTTTCCATAGTGGTTAGAGGTATGGTTTAAATCAAAATGACCGAAAAATAATTTGTGGGATTAGAACTCTCGACTTGTAGACGAGTCGGCTTTGAATCGTCTTGCCATTCAAAGCACTCAAAGAGAACATAGCTTATACAACATGACCCCTACAATTCATTAACAGGAGGTTCAAGGCTAGTACCTTTACAAAGTCTCTCGGAGTAACGAGCGATCTTCGTTTAGAAAATTAAATCACACCAATAACAACTTGATAATCTGGACGTATCAACATTAATTTGCCGCATAAACATCTATAAACAAACAGACTCTGTGATGTATGCCTCGAAAGTCGATTGTTATTAGCATCAACTAAAGTATTGTTATAATTATATTTACATCAGGCCAAGTGATTTGCACGTGTCTTAGATCAAGGGCAGGATATCATTATTTTAAATCTGCACACTATAAGACATGCCCCTTGTAATAAACAGAGTCGATCATTATGCACTTTCCTGTTTCCGTGTATGATACGGGAAACGGGGAGATTTCCGTCATAGAACCCAATAATTGTGATGAATCGAGTCCACGGAACACCGAAGAGTGGCCTAGCTGCACGTTAATACCGTGAGAGAAAGTTAACACGTTGTGAAACTGCGCCGCCTTGACAAAAACCCAAGCTTGTCATTGCCAGCGCTGAGGAAAAAAAACACATCTGCCGCACAAGACACATAATATTAACAATTGTAACACAACAATCATGTTTATCGATTTGTGCGGTAGTGCAAAAACATGGCGCAACGTCGTGGCATGATTAGGAGGAGGAATATTCAATAAAAATCAAATCTTCTGATAGGGAAGTAAAAAAAAAAGGTTATATTTTCAGAAGGTCGCAATGTAATACTTAAATTAACACTTTTTCACATTAAAAGATTTCAGTAGCTTCTCCTATTGTTGGTTTGCTGGAAGATAATTATGGGAAATGTGCTGTAACGCACCGGTGTTATTTAGAATTGTGTGGAGGAGAATCGTTGTTGATTTGAAGGTATACCTCCTTTACATTTAAAAGAACGCACTATACACTGCTTGAACTCGAACTAGAAGCCCTAGGCCCTAGATCCCAATACCTCTAACACTATGATAACTTGGCATGGTTTACAGTTTTTAATTTTTGGTCGAGCAATCTCATACTAATTTCATGCAAGCTGTGTGCCCCCAAAACGTCGTCCGCGGAGATCGAAGACTTACGTCAAGCCCACAAGAAGATTTTAGGTATGAAACCCAGGACGTCCTGCTTGCCATCCCTGCGCTCTACTGACTGAGCTATCTGACGCGACATCGGGGTCTAGATCACTGAACTGTTTTCTGTACCTTGGTGTGCGAACTGGCTCAAGTGGTAGAGCGTTGATTTACAGATCGGATGGTCTACGGTTCGAATCTTATAAAGAGTCAAAACCGCTCTTTCTCGTGAATTCCAGCACTTGAAATCGTCAGGCGTGAGTCCTGGGGCCCTTAAACAATATAGCCTACATAGTGCTGACGTTGGACTTTGGGCGAAAAAACAAACAAACAAGTACCTCCCTGACATATTGGTAGACATTGCAGTGACTAGAGTTTCAGTCTGGTCTAATTTATAACCGTTACACTGTACCTAGCTAATATTTGGCCGATGGGTCGTAATGTGTGGAGGGGTTGAGTTGAGTTGGTTTGACGTCCAACGTCAGCATTATAATTATAGTCTTTTTGTGGACGGGCCACAAGTTTAACTTCAGACAGTTTGATGTGCTGCCAGACACGAGACAGGGCGGGATACCGTGACCTCTGTCTTGGTCGGTCACGTTATACTGCCATCGATCCAACCAGTCATTGGGGACGACATGGGACAAACAAATCTGCCAATAGTGGGATTCGAGCCGTGGATCTTCCGATCTGGAGACCAACGTGTGGGGAGGAAAGGGGTAACTGGAGCAAATGGTAAAGCATTGGACTCCTAATCGTGAAGACCAAGTTCGATCCCACGATAGGATGGGCATTTTTTGAGATATATTAGTTGATGGAGCGCAAGACTCCTAATCAGGAAGTCACGGGTTCAAATCACGACAAGGCCACGTGAGTCCTACTTGTGTCCTATCTATTTTTGTGATGTAATTAACTTCCATATCACCTTAAAGGCTTCAAAGGTAAGTAATCAAAGCTCAACATAAATAAGATGTACAAAAGTGACAGGTGTGAGTTGATATATTAAAGAAATAAAGAGAGCAGACAAAGCTGCGGGATCTATCCACATCTCTGGAAAAAGTAGCCATGTTAGGAAACGTTACGTGAAAAGTAACATATTTTGGGTCGCACCTTTTTTAAAGGCTATCGTATAGGCTATCAAATAATGTCGTTTCTGTCTAGAAGAAGGTGCGAGGTTCAAAATCCTTCGAACCCATTGCAAAATAATTTTTTAAAAGTACTTTCTGAGTGCGGGTGCGACAAAAAAGGTCAGTGCTAAAAAAAGAGAGAAATAAGACAGGACAATACACTTAGACCGGTCCATTTAAGTTTGTTTTGTTACAGGTAAAGTCTATCATTTAATTCTTCTAAAATGATTTAGTCCATGTTGTTAATGGCTTAGTATGATCAAAAATATTTTCAAAATCAAATAAAGCTTGAGTATTTGTGTGTGTGTGTGGGGGGGGGTGTATTGGGGGAGGGGGTGATTTTTGGATTAAAAAAAAAGAGTACTTTCATATTCAAAGAACAAGGATATCTCCTTGCTCTCCGTGGCCGTATTCAATGCACTTTTCACTTCTTTCTACAAAGGGCTGGATGTGGCAGGGAGACGGGTTACGCCCTCAAGCAAGAATTTGGTTAGAGAAATTAGGGAAACAAACCATTAACACATACATTTTCTTGTCCACCACACCCACTGTTTGGCCCATTTATTGATTTCAGACAGAACATTGGAATGTTTGAGAATCTTTACGTACGAGGTTATGAGATTAAATTGTACTATTAATGGAAAGCGATTACTGTCATTTCCAATGCAACGCCGTTTTTCCTTCCCTGTTAATACTGGCTACTGATGACTGACAAAATGTAATGAGTCAATTTTGTAAAAGAAAATTATCTATAATAACCAACCGCGATCAGATAACCTTTTAGCAGTGACAATAAAAGTAATGGTATCGCGAAGGGCGCGGAATAAAAAAACAAACAAAACAAAAACAAAACAAAAACAACAAACCATAACAAACAAAATCTAACTGGAACAAGTTTGCAAAAATGTTAACTGATTATACAATTAAGGGAGGCAGTAGGGATGGCCAGTCATCCTTATAGCATTATGATGCAGTCCAAATTTGTACTTTTGTTAGTGATGTCCTATTCCATTTTATGGCCTATGGGAAAAAGCCTTGCACCAAATATGGGTTAATTGGGTGAATTTGTTGTTACGGCACTTCAGCACAGTAGCGGCTATATTGTGTCCAAAGATGGGTAGATCGAAATGTAGCATTTTTAGTCACTGATATTTTTCTCTAGGTGTTTACTTAAATCATGTAAATAAATCCTATAAAACTAGCCAAGTAGCTTCCAAACAAATTTACAACAATCTCTGAAATGTCATCCTAGGGCTTGACTCGACTGGAGTTAATACATTGGCCACACTGACCAAAGGCTGATATGTCTGTGTCTCTATCTCTATCGCTCTGTATCTCATTGTCTCTCTTTCTATCTCTCTCGCTTTGTATCTCCTTCTATCTCTCTCTCTTTCTCTCTCTCTCTCTCTCTCTCTCTCTCTCTCTCTCTCTCTGTATATCTTTCTCTCGCTATTTCTCTCTATATGTCTCTCTCCTTCTCTCTTAATTTTTGCCTCTCTCTAGGTATCATTATGTGTCTCTCTCTACCTTTTCCATCATCCCACTCCTCTTTCTAAATGTCTCCTCTCTCTCTCTCTCTCTCTCTCTCTCTCTCTCTCTCTCTCTTTTTTTTCTTCTTTATCTTTCTCTATCTCTACACATCGGTAGCACTGATGCAACGCCATTTAATTGTATTGTGCGTGTGATAATCAAAGGGTGAGGCGATGGTGATATACAGAGTAAACAATCAGGCGCCAGCAAGGGTGAATTATAAGTCATAGAAGCATCTTTCATCACGCTAGATAAAAACTCTTCTTATTCGTGTCTAAACTGTTGTTGTTTTGTTTTGTTTTTCTTTGCCTATCGGATACGTAAAATTAGATCTTCGCTGACAATAATTGACGCATAATTTTTATGAATAAAATTACGTTAAGGCATTATCACCAACAGTCTGTTTGACTTAGCCTGGCGGTTCTTAAGAAGAAAAACATTTTACAAAGAAAAGAGGGAGAAGGGGGGAGGGGTCTAATTTACGACATGGACCTTGAAAACGTGATTAATTTTCCAGTTTGTCAGCGTGTTTTGTGACGATCGTTTTGTTGGATACAATATAAATCTCTAGAATGAAGCCTTTGTTGCCATTGATATAATTTGAGCCATTTCTCCATTTCATCATATGGTGACCAGATCCTGTTAGATATTAATCTAGATTATTATGGATTTCATTTTCAGATAATACAAATTTAATATTTAAAAAATTTAAGATTTCGTTGTTTTTTTTTTAATTGCGCCGTGAATAATCGAAACCAAACCTAATTGAAATCTAAATATAATTGTAGATTCAAAAACAGATGTAGCGCAATTCATTTAAACCTTGATCTAATTTAGACCTTACCAGTAAATTTGGAGACAGTTGCAGTATTTTTTAACTCACACAAGCCGCAGTGATAATTCATGCTCATTACGTTTACTTTCGCCATGGTTAACTTTATATTGTTTGAAAATTACTTTATGAGAAAATTCGCCCAAGGCCTTTGGACTCGCATCGTTCGGTGGGCATGTTTTCCCATTTTTTTCCCAAAACTTTTGCGTTTGTAATTATCAAATGACTATGATGTCCTTTTCGTTGAAACCTTACTAGTTTTCTAGGTACAAAAATATCAATGATATTTGTTTAAGTGTTCCATCTTTCTTTTTTTTCCGTGTTTTTTTTTTTTTTTACTTTAGTTAGCCATTAAAAATTAATCAATACTAGTTATAATTGACTCAATGTATATATTACAATATATGAATGATAGATAATAATTTTAGTTTTTTCTGCATTTCCATCACGTCCACTCACTGTGGGGTTTTTGGGTTAACCTTCTTACCTATCTTTGTCTCTCTGTCTCTGTATGTCTGATTGTCTCTCTCTCTCTCTCTCTCTCTC
>RQTK01000595.1:175022-193129 GCA_003991915.1 Elysia chlorotica | reverse complement strand
ACAAGTTTAATAGGATTGATTTATAGCAACATTTGATCCCCCTGTTGTCTTAAAAAAAAATCAACCAGTGAAATTGTGCTATAGAGACAACGAGTGAAGTTTTACAAAGACGGCGAATAAAGGTTTAACATGTTAATACATGATTCATTTCTTTTAATACAGTGAAATAGATTTTTGGGAAATCACATTCGTTCGCAATTTATGTTTAAACGATTTCGTTTCTCATAGGCTTGGTGTAAACATTAGCTAGATTACACACACACAAATAATGCTATATTTTGTTAACACTGCGTTTTCAAAAACGACGATTTCTAAATACGAAGAATGGGTGTTCTGTAGATTTAAAAAGAATGTAATTATTATTGATCAATATATTGAGAAAAAGACATAGTAATTTTGTACAAACACGAATATTTTCAAGCCAAAAGTAAAAAGCAATAGCGACATGAGGAGACAAAAATAACGAGAAACGTAAAAATTCGAAGAAATTAATTGTCTCAGAATCTAGTTTATAATCTCTCATAACTCATACATATCATACATAATATAACCATGCGAAAGAAAACACATACATACTCAGGTATACAAAATCAACCTTAATATCTGCGCAAAAATGCGGATTTTTTTGTTTAAAATTCTGAACCATCCCACATAAACTGAATCGACCATATTTCGGGTGGCAATATGGCTGAGTACTTTCTTGCCACTTTTAGCTCCAGTTTCCAGCGAACGCTCTCGAGTTGCTCTTCCCAGGCGATGTAGAGTGAGGAGGCAACATGCTCAGAATACCGATCGGCCAAACCAGAGGGTAACCTTACACTGTCCTCCCACGAACGTCAAAACGTGTCAAGTACTGAGCTTCCTGCACTGTCCGAAATTTTAGCCCTTTTAATGGCTGTAATGTCCAGATAATTTCAAGCTGACCGTTCCTTGGACTGCACCTACTACACATGTCAATTAATGTCAGTTTTTAACCCTTTAATGCCCGCACCTCCCACAAACTCTACGAAATATGCCAAAAGCTTAAGTGTTAAGCCCTTCATGTCCATTAGATTTTGTTGTTTTTTCCCCGCTAATCATCATCGTATCATAGCGCGGCGAGGCCGAGGGGCGTTGTTCTACAACGTCATGCGGAGCGCTTTCAGTCTATATTTAAAAAAAAAATAAGCTCAATCTTTTTTTCATCCCTACAGGGTTACTTTCCGCACCGCTCTTCTTAATATTTTACATGAATGTAGCTCTCTTTCTTGTCCACTGCAATCGTACCTTGAGAAGTCAAAATTACATATCGTTATTTTTATAACAAAAGAAACAACGTTTCGTGCTCGATTTATTATGGTTAAATTATATACATCTTTTTTGAAAAATAATGTGACAGGAACTCGACTTTGTGACTAGAAATATGATGAGTTTTCAACAACAAGAAACATTTTTATTTTTTACACACAATTTTGACTATTTGAATGTAGGTGTACGTGATAATAATTATTTTGTAAGTTTGATAATCTCTATATATGTGTGGGTTTATAGTTGTTGTTTTTTTTTTTTTTTGAAAAGCTACCTCCACGCTGTCTATCAAAGACCTTGGCTTATCCAAAATAAAGGCATAAACGTTTATACTTTCTGGATGCTTATCTAGATCTGTACCTTGATGGGTCTAATCTTCTTGAATTTCTGTGGCTATCTACATCTAGATTTAGGTATACAATATGCTATAAAATAAAAGCTGAAAGATCTCTAATAATAAAAAGGCACGTAGGCCTATGCAATGTAGTCCAAGCACCGGCCGCAAGTTTTAATTTTTTTTTTCTTCATCAAAATTGTATCTACACGATCGCTTGGTTTCCCTTCCCACATTTAGAATAAAGGAAATATTGTGCATGCGCTGTAGTCCTAAGTATATGCAAACATTTTAGACTTATGGTTGTCCATCACCGAACCATCCAATGGTACGTATTGTGGCTTGTTATTCACAGAACCTAGATCTCCAAGTCTAATCTTTTTAACATTTTTGGTATCAACTGCTGTCCGTCCCCGCATATTTTTTATGGAATATGCTCCATTTTCTTGCCGATTCTGGATTGCTGTCATTATACGATCACACTCATTCAACACTATTTAATGGCACTTTTTCTATCTTTGCAAAAAAAAAAATCAATGGCACTGCTTCTTTATTAAATCTTTTTAACTTTTTACTTAGCAGATGCTGTTCGTCTCCGTTTAACATTATGGAATATGCTCCTTTGTGCGTCCGATCCCGGATTACAGTCAGCGCACTGAATGCGACCATGAACATGAAACATTATTTCACTAAATGCTATTTCCGTTCAAGGAACAGGGTTCCAGCTAGTCGAAAAACTATCCGGAATGCTACACTTAGCCAAGTGCCAAGTTTTAAAGGTTTAACCCTTTATTGCCATGGCTGTTTACAAGCTCATCATGTTATCACGCCCATCGCGCGGCGTAGTCTGGTTTCTACACCATCAGAATCCAAACAAGTCGACCGAGGTTTGGGCTCTTTATACCAAGGAAGCCACATTAATCCGTCTCCATTCATAGAAGTTCGTTTTTCAGGGCGCTAGATGATTGAGTTGGTAGATAACAGGGCTTACTACCAGGGGCTTAAAGGTTGAATCCCTAGATGGTGCCATTTATTGGGCTCTGCAGATAAAGCACACGTGTTCCAGTAACTCTAAGATTATATGGAAACCTTGGTATTGGAGAACTAATTAATACTTTATATAAATCATGTTTATGCTGAAGTTATGACTACAATGTGCAAAATAGTGGTCTTATAATAATACACAAAGTATCAAACTGTATGTGGTAAAAAGCTAGATAGCTCAGCTGCTCGTGCTTCTGTCTCTCTTGTGTGCTGAGCAGGGTTTGAACCCCAGCTGCTGCCCTCGTAAGAATCCTTCGGCTAACTTTGTGGAACTGACAGCATGGTACTTTGACTGTGAGAGTTTCCTCGTATTCTTTTTATACTTTGTAACATTTAAAAGTAACAAGAAAATCAAAATAATTAACAGGACAATGAGGCTTTTTCTTAACTAGGATGAAACCTTGAAAAACTGTCTCTCTATGCCAGGCGGTATTAAACTGTATTAGCTGAGAAAGCTTCTACTGCTGATCAGATGTCAGGCGAAAACAAAACATACAAGTACCAAAGTCGTACATATGTAATACATAATCACAAGCTGCCATGTTTTTGTTAAAGTGTCTAGTTGCTCACCCATCGGCTTCCGACGCAAAAGGTCCCGAGTTCGAATCCTGGCTGGTGCGTACTGGTTGGGTTTGTGTCAGTATAATGTGACCGGCTGAGACAGGAGTCATGGTATCCCCGCCCTTTCTCGTGTGTGGCAGCACATAAAATTGTCAGACGTCCGTCTTGGGGCCCGTCCACAATATAGCCTATATAGTTAAACCAACCCAAACCCAACCCCAACCTTTGTGTGGTAGCACGTAGAACTGTCTTACTTTAACCTTGTGATCACCCAAGAGATAGAGTCGCATTTTTGCTGAAGAAGCCAACTAAGAAACCAGAAAACATCCAGCATGCTTTCTGTACTAATTTGAGTTTTAGGGCTGATTTAGTGCTTTTGAAGCGCTTTTGGAAGTTATATGATAATCAATATTAGTAACCTTGTCGGGAAATGACAGGATGAAATGTTTTGCTTTCTCCGAAAATTTTGATATTTAGTGATGCGTTATAATTTCTTGTTTATTTAGTCTATATTTTCGCCTGTTTGCTGTGGATCGTAAGGATTTTAAATACTCTCTGACTAATGGTTTTAGCTCTGGTGTTTTATCAATGGTTTCATTATGTCATCTACACGTTCACTTCTAGTAGTTGGGTTTTGTCTCTTATTTGGAGCAGAGCGTTCTTTCTTTCCTTTCTTCATTTTTGCGTTTGGTGAAAACTAAAAAAAAAATTCACAAAGAAACCACGGATGACAACGTTATTGACAATCCTATACAAACCATGACAAAGACTTTTCTTCGAAACAACGCTCTTTAATAAAACAGTGAATAATAATCATAGAAAGGTATATTTTGAAAAATCAGAAACCCAGCACAAGTATTAATTTCAATGCCAAAAAACGCAGTAAAAATAAAAAAAGAGATAGAGACAGTTAGATCGATAAAAAGATGGACAGAGAGAGGAAAGGAGACAGAGAAAGAAAGTGAGAGAGATAGAGAGAGAGAGAGAGAGAGAGAGAGAAAGAGAGAGAGGGAGAGGGGAGAACTGACTAGAGACAATGATACGAGAATCCCAGAGGGTAAAAACACCACCAAAGAAATAGTGAAGCACGTTTCTCAAAAATAGTGTCGACAATTGATAAAGTGAGAAGTGCCAAGGTTTTTCTTCTCTAATTCTCGTTTTCCCCAATCACACAAATACATAGAGTGCGCTAGCACGATTAAATATTTGTATTTACTCATATAGTGTAGTTGGATCAAAATTTTGCTTTTTTTAAACAACAGTACTTTCCAAATTAAAGAACAGATCCTTGTTATTTTGTCTTAGAAAAATGTTTGTGCAACTAATGTTAATGAAAAAAAAATGCAAAAAAAATGAGTTGTACTCAACCTTCTCTAGTTATACAATTGTTCTTATTTTTGGAGTTGCGCTTTTTAAGGTCACAATCATAACGTGTCCTGAACCCATTGGCACAGTGTTACGTAAGAAGTTTGTCTAATTTGCATTATCAAATTTTGGCTTTCGTCAAGTCAAGAATTCTCCGTGCGTCAGTCTAATCAGCATGAATTGAAGACCTTTGGGGATTTTCTAGTTCACTCCTCGGGGACAAACTGGTTCAAGTTATAGAGCGTTTGTTTATAGATCAGAAGCTATGTGGTTCGAATCCCACGATCGGCAGATTTATTTGACCGATTTCATCTCCTGTAACTAGTTGGGTCGGTGTGAGTATAAAGTGATTGGCAGAGACATGAGTCATGGTATCCCCGCGTTGCTCGTGTATGGCAGCATATTATAAAATTGTCAGTCGTCAGTCTTAAGATCCATCAATATAGTGCTGAATTTGTCTATTTAACAAACGCAACTCAACTGATCTCAGTTCACTCTTCCCCAACCCCAAATATTTAGTTTGCAATGTTGATCAAAACGGTTTTTGTTCTCTCTAGATGTCTTGTGGAAATATAAAAAATTAATGTGCTTTGGTGTTAGAGTAGACCTTTTAAATACTATGTAACAAAAAACGAGAACAAAAAAGAATAGGTGTTACTTTTGATATTTTGGTAGTAAAGAACACAGATCGAGCCATGCACAGAAGAAACCAGATCCACGGATCTAAATTAAATCTAACTTGAAACCAGCAAATAGAGCTAAACAACAATTAAAATACCGTTGTTGATTGTTTGGACGAAGATAGAACTCTGTCATTTATGTGACTAGTGGTTTTGCGTAGATATCAAACTTGCTAACGACTCATTTAGCTAAGATCCCTATGCCTCAAAGCTGTCCATCATTACTTTAGCTAAGATCACCATACTGCCTCAAATCTGCCCTTCATTATTTTAGCTAAGATCACCAAACTGCCTCAAAACTGCCCTTCATTATTTTACCTAATATCACCACACTGCCTCAAATCTGCCCTTCATTATTTTAGCTAAGATCACCACACTGCCTCAAATCTGCCCTTCATTATTTTAGCTAAGATCACCACACTGCCTCAATTCTACCCTTCATTATTTTAGCTTATAATCGCCACACTGCCTCAAAGCTTCCTTTCATTATTTTAGCTAAGATCATCACACTGCCTCAAAGCTGCCCTTCATTTAGCTAAAATCACCACAATGCCTCAAAGATGCCCTTCATTTAGCTACAATCATCACACTGCCTCAAATCTGCCCTTCATTATTTTAGTTAAGATCAACACACTGCCTCAAAGATGCCCTTCATTATTTTAGCTAATATCACCACAGTGCCTAAAAGCTGCCCTTCATTATCTTAGTTAAGATCACCACACTGTCTCAAAACAACCATTTATTATTTTACTTAGATCATCACACTGCCTCAAAGCTGCCCTTCATTATTTTAGCTAAAATCACCACACTACCTCAAAGCTCCCTTCATTATGTTAGCTAAGATCACCACACTGCCTCAAAGCTGCCCTTCATTATTTTAGCTAAGATCACCACACTGCCTCAAACTTGCCCTTCATTTAGCTAAAATCACCACACTGCCTCAAATCTGCCATTCATTATTTTAGCTAAGATCCCCACACTGCCTCAAAGATGCCCTTCATTATTTTAGCTCAGATCACCACACTGCCTCAAAGATGCCCTTCATTATTTTAGCTCAGATCACCACAATGATACGAAACTGCCCTACATTTAGCTAGCTAAAGTCACCACAATGCCACGAAGCTGCCCATCGTTTTACTCTCAGATATACTGGGATTCAAGGTTAAATAAAGTCATAGTTTGTACTATACTATAGAACCAACGTGATTTGTAGTCACGACAAAGCGAAATATGTCAGGATCAGTTTGAATCCTCTAGAGATTTATATCAGTTAGGAGGTATTCAGTCTCCATTATAGAGTAAAAGACAAATTACACACAGTCATTTCACACGACGGCACTCCTTCCCTAATAACGCTACTTTTCGAGATGTCTAAGTTTTGTAAAGCCTAATTACAGTTAAAATCGGAAAAGCCGAGGTCTCGGAGGAGTTTGTGAATGGAAAACAGTTGCTGAATTTGTAGTCCTGAACTTTTAATGTCCAGGAGTGATGGGCACGTGAGCTGAAATCTGGTTCCGAATTGATCGCTGATTGTTCCCAGTGCAACAGAGATTAAGAAAAGATCTCTTACCAAGTCACTTAATTTTAGAATAGAAATACCAACAAAAAAGATGAACAGGTTTTTTAAGTCGTTAGAGGTCAGATTAAAGATATAGTTAGTTGTCATAGTAAAATAAAACATCAACATAATAATAATAAGATAAGAGAAATTAGGCATCTGAACTTCTGATTTAAAAGATAAGTATAATGATATTGGTCCTGTGAAAGCACCAGTCGTTATAGTAAGTTTAAAGTAAAACTGATTTTGCAATGTTACCTAATTTTAATGTTTTTCTTTTAACACGATTAATTAAAAAATATCAACGGTTGTAAACTGTCCAATTCTTTATGAGGTTTTGTGCATTGGTTTCCTTATATTTCAAAGTATGGACAATATATATACAGTGAGAGAGAGAGAGAGAGAGAGAGAGAGAGAGAGAGAGATGAATAAATAAATAAACAAAAAAAAATAAAAATAATTTAAAAAAAATTATAAAAAAACATAAAAAAACAACAACTAACAAACAAACAAGCAAACAAACAATCAAACAAACAAACAAACAAAACAAAACAAAACAAAACAAAACAAAACAAAACAAAACAAAACAAAACAAAACGAACAAACAAACAAAACAAAGCAAAAAAACAAAAAAAACAAACAAACAAAACAAAGGCAAAAAAAAATTATACAGATCAGTGACAATATACTTTTATCGAAAGAAAAAATTACATTATCAATATAACAGCGCAATACGAAATACAAAACTTGATCATGCAATAGACTGATATACACAAGTAAACGGAGATATGTGACACTAATGTGGTGAGAGATTCACTTGTATCAAAGATTTTCTTAGCTTCAACACATGCTGTAATGGCAATATTATTTTGAATAACGATCACTATTTGACATTAGTACACGGAATCTACTTATATTTTTAATGGAAAGTATTTGGAATGGATGTGAATTGTTCGAAGCTCCGCGCGTGCTTTGAAAATCATTAATGCATGGTATCCATTTTATTTATCTGTGTTAATTAAATACTAGACACACATTTTTAGCGGGGAATATTCTGAATAAATTCAATTTGGCCAATTTACCTCTGATACACCGACTCGAAATATGGCGAGAGCAGTTTTAAGGTTTGTCGGTAACCACTTATAAATTCAACATAATTATTATATGTGTCAATACATATCCAGGATTTAAATGAAAAGTAGAATATCGTACTTTGATTCTCTGATAATGGAGCATACCGAGTTTGTTTAAACACGTCGCACGGATCTAATTTAAAAATATTGCAGAAATAAATTTCGTTACCACCACATATCAAATCCATAAGAGCAAAGCATTATGTTTCATCTCAAATAACCAAGCTTCAAGTTTCTATTCACTCAATTTTTAAGCATTGTTCGGATATTCTAAAATCTGGCACTTCTAGAAGTCTCTAACCAATATTTTAATCACCGACATTTAATATTATTCTCTAGTGAAAAGCTAGCTGAGTTTCCATAGAAAGCAGTATCAGAGCAATGAATGAATATACTTTAAAAAAAACGTTTCATTGTGGTAGTATGAGCTTGCTCTATTACTGAGTACTCGCGAGTACCCCATAGCTCACTGGAACATGAGAGAATAGGCTGCACATTAGAGTCAAAGAGTTTAAAAATATTTTTTATAAACTGACATGTTAAGCTCCCAAGCATCTTGCTAATTCATGACGTGTATGTCCGTGGACTGAGGAGACATCCTTGTCTAACCCTGCAACAGGGCACTCGAAAATATTCTGATCGATTTAAGTTATTTCTTAATGTTGCCAGAACTTGATTAATGGCATTTTGTAATTTTCCCGTGGCACTGTTTTGACTCAAAATGTTTAAAAATGCTTTTCTATTGATAGAGTCAAAACATTAGCTGTAATCAATGAATGCGGCATACAGTTTTCTGTCTTCTAACTATTTCTTTATCATGGCATAGAGGGTAAATAATTATATAGTCGATGGTATAGTAGCGTTTTGTAAAAAGCTGTTAGTTTAACGCTGTGACAAGAGTTGTAAGTTAGGAATACAATTTTTATTATTATATAGTTTATATACTAAATAAGGCATGTGTTCATAGGACCTTGCGTATGTATAGGAACAATGCTTCGTCCAATTGTTGGGGAAATACCTCGGGTCAAAAAATTTTGGAAAGCGACCCATAGAAATGATGCAAAGTGTTCTATACCACATTTTCACATGTCATTAAGAATTTGTTCGGCTGTCGAAGATTTTCCAGTGTTAATCCAGTTTATAGCGGCCTTCACCTCCAATTCCGATAGCCCTTCATCGTTGAACAAGGACATGAGTTGACTCAAAACCGTTTACTATTTGATCATTTGCCATTTTGTTAGAAATGTGATTGTCTTAATTACTTGATAACAGTTTAACGATTTCACAAGTAGTTTCTCAAATAACTTAACACGCATATTTATAAAAAAGGGTTAAGTAGAAACACATCTCAATAATATAATATATCTAAATACTGCAAATATGACACTCTAAAGCTGTTTTGTGCAGATCCAATAAAACACGTCTCGATTCAGAGAAAGAGAGAGAGAGAGAGAGAGAGAGAGAGAGAGAGAGAGAGAGAGAGAGAGAGAGAGAGAGAGGTGGGTGGGAGTAAAATTTAGTCTGTTTTTGAACGTGTGGAGGCAGGCATGCTTATAAGGACCAAACCAGTCCATTATTGAACTTGAAAAGAGCTTCCTTTTTCGCCAGCTTGACGGAGGCTCGTTATCCCGCATGGGTGGGCATCGCATGAGGGCGGCTCCAGTAGCAGCGATTCCAAAAACAAGACCTGGAGCGAAAGTTTTAAAAGGTTTTGCCGCGTCGGGAAATGCTCCATTTAGGCATTTGTCGGTTTTTTCAGGCGTTATAGCAGCTTGAAATTGTACACAAAAAGCCCAAGCGGTTTGCACGCACTTTTAAAGAGAGCCATTATAGCTCGAAAAGATTGATCTAAAATATCCTAAGAACCTTATTATATTTCTATTACGGGGACACTTATTCCATGTCACCTATAATGTAAAGCTGAAAAACATTATTCTAAAGATTATTTTGGAAATTCCCCTAACATAATTAAATTCTGTGACTGTGTGCATGACATCATCTTAAATTTGGGAAACTTTGCTTCTTTGTTTGGCTTGGAATGTTAAGGAACAAATTAAATAAAACATCCCGATGATTTTACTTTCTTTTCAGCAATGCATTCCAGTTTCAGGTGTGCTGGTGTATGACTATGTTAGGATATTGTAGCAAAGATTAACTATGTGGATGCAGGTAGGCTCTGCTACATAATTATGTTGATATTGTTGAATAGAACGGCGTTTACAAAGATATTTAAATATATCAGGATGTCTACATATTTAGTTATTCTTGATTAAAATGGAAACAATGGAACATTACAGGGATTTTCTAGCTTTAATTTGTACCCCTCCAATGTACTGACTGTTGGAAATGCTATTAAACATTAAACACACAGGAAAGGTCCTGCTCAAGTAGTCAACGTTTCTGATGTATTCATTTTAAAGGAAACCGTGCATTTGATTCACTTATAATGGTAAGTGCGGCTGAACTATGTCAAAGTACCCTCTACTTAGGCTTGCGTCTCCTGGGTCTCCAGAAAGATCCATATACGGAGGCAGGGAGAGCCTTGGTGAGCATTGAATCCCTCACCTCCTGATCATCAGCGAAGATTACTGAATCAGCACTAGTCTATTTAATCGCTTACTTGACTTAGAGCCTTTAGCCAGCGTGGTCAACAGATCTCGCAGCTTCGGCTGTTTTCATCAATTCTGCGGTAAAAGTTTTCCATCCTTGTCTATCTTCTGCTTTAGACAAGGATGGAAAACTTTTACCGCAGAATTGATGTCTATTTAATGATTTGGAATTAAAACAAACAAACGAACAAACAAAAATCAAAAACTTTTGTAGTGGTTAAGAACATAATCACACGTAAAGTCACAACAGACCCACACAAGACTGGCTCTGCACAGAGCAGATAACGATCAAATAGTCGCTTGCACG
Source organism: Elysia chlorotica (assembly GCA_003991915.1). Taxonomy (NCBI): domain Eukaryota; kingdom Metazoa; phylum Mollusca; class Gastropoda; family Plakobranchidae; genus Elysia; species Elysia chlorotica. The sequence goes on along the minus strand of RQTK01000595.1, from coordinate 182,251 downwards.
TAGGCTGTCTTTAGTGCATTCCACTTATCATAAGTTCCCAGCACTCTGGTTCTATGTGGGTCTTTTCCCAGAGTTATTCAGCTAGGTCTTCGCCAATATTAGTGCGCAGGAGTCGTAGGAGTTTTACTGTATGGTCTCTGTCTGCCGAAACCGAAGGCAATGACCGACCGACCACTCGGCGGGTATGGGGATTCTTCTGAGGGCAAAGTTTTCTCTCAAACTAATCAGGAAATCACAATTGAGTCCATCAGGCTGTTTACACTATAAAGATCCTCTATTGTCATATCTAATACTTTAGGAGTACTTATATTAATCTAATCATAGAACTAGGGCACACTGGCGACCTATTTATCAAATTTAATTGGTTACGTTTCTTTAAGCTTTGAAGTCTAGATCTACAAGTACAATCCTGTATTTTCCTAAAAGGATGAGGTACACAAGCCCTATAGAATCCTCCATGGAGAATTAGGCGATGTTTATCTACAAAGAAAGCTTCCTTTTGACTGTCCGATACGTGCGCTCTCTATTCTATAATAAGCTCAATTCCTAACCTTTTGGGAAGGTATCCAAAACATTGTTCTGATGATTTCAGATGTTGAGAATGGGACTTGCCTTTCCACATTCATTTCAGCCTTTTAAACCACCCACAAAAAGTAACAAGTACATGTATAATTTTAATATTTGCTTTTAGGCCTTGAGTACAATTGGTCTAGTCAGTTGCAATTTTTGCTAATACGACTCACTCCTATGGCAGTAAAATGAATAAGAACAAAAGTAGAAAAAAACATGATTGAAGCACGACAATGGCATCTTAGTATAACCAAAGTATAGTTGAAGGCCTTTTAATATCTTTGGTATAACTATGTAAATCAGGCGTCTAAAACAATTTTCTTTTTTGCTCTTGCAATCCCTGAACTTTAAAAGCCAGTAGGGGATTTAGTGCACGTTGGAGAGTTGTTTTTTTTTTAATTTCAGTATTTCGTTTTTTGGAGAATGTTATGAATAATGTGATAATATATTGTTAAATGTTTTATGTTCTTATGAATTCTAACATACCATACCCTTTTCAAAGTTGTTATACGTACACAACTGTTGCCTTTTATATTAGTTGATCTCTAAACCACCCCGGGAAAAAAGTAAAACTGAAATTTTGTAAGATCAAGGAAATTTCCGAGGGCAAAAAGCGGTTCTGATCTCAGCATGAAAGTAGCAAAGATCAAAGTGTTTCGGTTACTTACTAAAAACAGGGGTATCAATCGGCAGGGGGTGACAGAGACAAAATTAAACCCGGTGTTATGCCCTTTTCAGTTCAAGTGAAAACCAGGTTTTCGCTGCAGAGTTCACGTCCTGTTTCCGTGAGTGTACGGTACACGGTGCCCCTTGTACAAGGCTGAGATAGTATCTTGTTGAAGGTCTGTCAGATCTGTAAACTTAATCTGCACTGCTTTTTAAAGTTAATTTTATGTAATTCTTGGTCGAATAAAGTGTTTTTAAATGTATGTTTACTCAAAAATTTGAAGGAACTATCGTGCTTTGGCGTGAATTGGTTGATGGCAAACACTGGGCCCAGAATAGAAAACGACATAAAGATTGAACTTATTAATGGAAGCCAATGTCCTTGGGCGCTAGAAACCACAGTTTTCTTAATATTTATTTTGTTTTGTTGTGGTCGTTTTCTCGTTATCAGTCTAAGTTCGGCGCATCATGCCACCAGGGGCACAGATGAAAATCGACGCTTTTCGCTTTGTTTTTGTACACCAATATCTAATCTATGCTGATTGTGTAAGCAAGATTTACATAAGCTAAACCTAATCCTCAAAAACTTCATGATTACTAGCAACCTTGATAAGAAACAAAAAAATGCATGATCTGAAATGAAAGAAAAAAACGAAACATTTTCTCGAAAAATTATGTGTGTAGTTTAAACAAAAATTTTACGATATTAAATTTTTACAACCGTTTGACTCCTGCTTTTAACATTTCAACAAAGAGACACAGTCTTTGACCTCAATTAGAGTTATGTATGTAAATGACAATATTTAAGCGTTAGCTTAAAAAAAATTTAATGTTCAAAAGTTGAAAACAGAAAACATTTCAATATTTCAGTTATACGTACCCAATGTCGTAATTCTCTCCTCAATAGGAGCTCAAACATAATTGGTAAAAAATACAAGCATTTCAGTTACCATTTTAAACACGCCGAACTTTCGTTGAGAGAGAATATGTTCTTATTATATAAAAGTAAGGATAACATCAGTTTTATTACCAGCATTTATTTAGCATCAGGTCCTCATACCTTAGACTTCTATTTTAAATCTGCTTTGTCTAAACATTTTGTCTATTTGATAAAAATCAAATTCATCAAACACATTTTACTTTATTAAGTATGATCAATTTGCAAATGAATTAATAATACTTTAATATGTTAAAATGGCTATAGCCATTGTTCTTTATCCCTGCGTAAATTATTGTTTTAGTAGTAGTAAAAGTGTTTCGTCTTTGTGTTTGTGTGTGGCGAGGTGTCTTCACTTTTATTCAAATGTTCTATGGACAGGATTGAAAGCGTTTTGCTCGAAACATGTAGCATGCTATTTATAATATTAAATTCGGGGAACTAAAACTAAAATATAAATATACCCCGTCCCCCATAAAGCAATACAGGAACCCATTACCCTTATGAAAAATTTCGAAATTTCGATTGAGACATGCTATTGACGAAACCATTAGTAAAATGTGGTAACTTGTATTTCGTTTCTGCGGCCTAACATTACCTTTGCTGTGTACTTCTAATCACATTCTATATAAATACATGAAAATTTAAAATGAAAATACCTAGAGCATACGAAAATAGCATAATTTCAAAAGACAATCGACATGATATAAACAACAGAATTTCAACCAAAGCGCCATTAAAAAAAATTGCCAAAGTCCTTTGTGTTAAAAACTCACGAAAGCACCATAAAAGATGCCCTGCTTTTATGGAATGGAATAAGAAAAATTAATTTTGATTATACATACCCCAAATATGAATACGGAATAGTTCAATGACCCCACCCCCCTTCCGCCAATCATTGTTTGATAAGGATTGAAATTATTTGGACCACTATTATTTTGTCAAAACGGACCAGCCAAAGAAATTGCTCGCGAAACAGCCTTTCGTGATTTATCAAGCAAACTGGTGGTCTTTGGGCTACACTGCACGTTTTATCCTACATTGCTAAAAGCGTTGACTGACTCTATAATGTTGTTTTTATAAAAACTCACCGAGGGGCTGTTTTTTTTTTTTGTACACAAATGAGAGACACCTGGCTAATGTAAAACATTGTATACGCTCCCAACAAAGAAAAATTATTTTCAAAAGAATATTGTTATAGGTTGTGAATTATGAACTAAACAGGAACCCATATTTAGAACGTTACAGTCAAGGAGAGAAAAAGAAAAACAAAAGCAACAACATTAGCAACAGAAAAGCAACCACAAAAAAACGGACAGCATTCAAAATCAATGACAATTGCGATTGTTAGAGCCTAAAGATAAATGGAATGGTATGCAAAAACCCCTGAGGTAAGAACAACAATTTGATTCGTCTCCCCTATTTGTTATTCTGTTGTTGTTTTTTTCATAATGATTGTGACCTTGAACGTTGAGAATCACAATGGGAATAGAAAAAAAGTATTTCTGTTTTTTTATGAAACAGCTTTGGTGTTGATGTTTTTTAACATGTTCTTTTGTGCATTATATAGTAAGATAATTATTATCGAAAACATTAATATAATTGTATATGAGTACCAGCCATCCACAGGCGATAATCAAATTTATTCCGCCCGTCTATCTGCTTGTCTGTCTGTCTGTCTGTCTGTCTGTCTGTCTGTCTCCCTGTTGGTCTGTCTGTCTGTCTCCCTGTCTGTCTGTCTGTCTGTCTGTTTGTTTGTCTGTCTGTCTGTCTGTCTGTCTGTCTGTCTGTCTGTCTGTCTGTCTGTGTATCTGTCTATATATGCTTATCTGTCTGTCTGTTTGCTTTTCTGTCTGTCTAGCATGAGTCGATCCGCCTGTATGTTTACCTATCTGTTAGTTTATGCCTGTCTTTCTCTCTCTGTCTTTGTTTGTGCATAATTTATCTGATTGTCTCGTGTGTTTCCTCGCCCCTCTGCCTGTCTATTTACGTGTATATTTTTTTTATATTTATATTTGTTTCCCCGCCCTCCCACTTTGCTATGCTAGCATCGTTAAAGTCCAAAGAGCTTGGTCAACCAGACCAGATCGTTACAAGTTTGGTATTTGTGGAGAACCAATCTATAAATATGATAAACATATCCATTGTTTTTTTTTAATTATTAGACAAGAGTGCGATTCTGTATCGACCTATTCGATATTTTTACCGACAAAACAAACTTGACCAAAATGAACTGCAGGATTAGCTTCTTTAAAATTTTAATAGCAATTATTGTAATTGTTATATACTAGAAAATGTACGCGTTTTTCCACATGCCTTTTTTGCTTCCTTGCTATCTTGTCATTTTGTTCGAAAGTGCACATAATGAACGGTATTAAGCTAATGTCACAGCCAGCAGACCAAAGAATTGCCCTTAACTTTCCCCCCTCCCCTCCTCGCACGAAATTAAAATGTTCGCAAGGTTTTGCTGTTTCTTCGGAAAAAAAAGCCAGTTTTTGAAGAATGTAGAGTCTAGCATTTCAACACAAGTCAAAGCGAGAGTACAGCTGCTCTGCTAATAGTTCTTCACAATAATTTATATTCTAAAGCGTAGACAGTCAGATTTTGGTGTGAAGCAGTGGTATCATCATAACAAACCATTCGCTCTACCAAATGCTCCTTCTTGGTCAGCTTTGCGTCCACTGTTCACAAACATGTTTCTTTCTGTCTTACCGAGAAGAACTCTCTAATCTTCACAGACAAGTCTGGCATTTGAGGATCGTTTGACCCTCTCTGGAGGGCCACTAGAGAAGTTGTGGTCTAGTGTGATTAATTGCATTTTTGTTCCGATTTTACCTTATGTGAAATTATCCCGTTAAAAACTTACAAGAAAGTTCTTCGTCTATCACACTTCGACTCCAGAGTGGTATATTTATTTAAGAACGCGGGGAAAACTGGACAAAATAAGAGCGCGGAATAATTTATTATAAACACAAAAAAGTGCACACCTTGTCAATATAAAAGTTAGACCTCATTTGGAGACGCCATTCTGACGTGATTTGTTCAGTTGATTCAAGAATGCGCGTGAGTAGAACCATTTCCTTTGATGACATGAAGAGTCTATTTGCGTTTTGTGCTTATATCACATTCTGTTTTATATTCAGATGTTTGGTTAGCGAATGCCACCAGTATGTTTCATACATTGGTTAGACTAACATTTATCATTTTTGCGTTTTAAATAACATAATTGATCGAGATAAAATAAGCCTTTCAAACTATGCAGTTACAAATGATAAATCCATGTAAAAAAACAAACAACTTCTTCAACAAAGTAATAATTACTACCTGATTTCATTGTCATGTCCTCATTTCTATTCTATTGTTTTTATGCTAATAGTGCATGTCGTTAACTTTTATGTTCTAATTAGCATGCTAATGTTTCCTTCAATTTGTCTGGTCCTCTAATGTTCGGATAGGCTTACATTGTGAACATAAGTACAATCCTGAAAGATTGGTCTGCTGGACGCGGTTAGCCACACTATCCCAGCTCTCGCAAGCTTCAGTTGAAACAAAAAGTAGGTTAAGTACGGTTTCGAAATCCCGCACGACCAAAGTTGAAGCTCTTAAATCCCGTAAAAAGCTTTTTCTGTATCTTTGACTTGCCACACGTAAACTGATCCTTTCGCCCTAAAGATCCAAAGCTGATGGAGCCAACAGTTTAAATAAGAAAAACATTTTTTTTTAACTTTGCCTTGTGTATCCGATTTCCAGGCCAAAAATAGTTATCATGATAAGAGCGAGTTTTTTCCAGCTTGAGAGATAGCAGCCGAAACAAGACTAGAGGATCAGATTTAGTATCTCCGTCTCACAAGGATAAAGGTATAGAAGATTTTAAAGTTTTCTTTTTCAAACGATAAGATCTTTAATTAGATAGATTGACAGAGATAGGACAGAAAGAGCGAGAGGTAGAAATTTGAAGAAAAGGTTCATACAGAGAGAAAGAGATTGGGGGATTGGTGGCAGTAACAGCATTATTAATAGTAGTTATAATTGTAGATTTAGTTGCAATAGTAGGTGCAGCAGCAGCAGCAGTAGTAGTAGTAGTAGTAGTAGTAGTAGTAGTAGTAGTAGTAGTAGTAGTAGTAGTAGTGGTAGTAGTAGTTATAGTAATAGTTATATTTGCAGAAGTTGTAGTAATGGTAAAAATATAGTTCCTAATTTCATTAATAACTTTTTTTTTTAGTGATTCTCTCTCTGAGGCTTGCATATGATTCGTTTTTGTATATTATTACATTTGTTACAAAGCTAAAATGTACTGAGAGACACTCCCATTTTTCAAATCAGATTTATTATTCCTGTTTAAATGTCAACTTGTTTTATTATTTTTTTTAAAGAGCTCAGTACTGCGAAGATATTTGCTTGGTGTAACCTTCTTCAATTTTAACCGACCTCTAACATTCCGCGTGTTTCCCAACCATGCATAAATATTGCTAAATTTGCCGGCGTTCTTCACCTGTTTTCTTTGTTCTATTTCAGACCGTTCGACCTAAAGCCCCAATAGCTTTAAGTATAACGCGGTTCAGATGGACTGTGGGGGCTTTGTTTTTTTTTGTATTTGTTTGTTTGTTTTTTTTTCTATCTTCCATAGAATGTCCTTGTAAGAAGTGGCCAAATAGCAGTGTCTTTTACCCAATTTAGTTGATGCATGACTTCCTGATTTCTTTCCCCGGGGGATTAGTTGTGGCAAAAATGGGAAGTATCTCTATCTCTCCGGCTCTCTCAATCTATCTCTCGCCCTCTCCCTCACCTCTTTCTCTTTGTCTCTATTTATCTTTTTTTTTCTGTCTCCCTCTATCTCCCCTCACTCTCTCTCTCCCTCCCTCTCTCTCTCTCATTTGTGTTTTGTCATTTCCCCCCTTTGGCTGTAACTCTACTTCTTAAATTTAGTAGTAGTAGTAGTAGTAGTAGTAGTAGTAGTAGTAGTAGTAGTAGTAGTAGTAGTGTAGTAGTAGTAGTAGTAGTAGTAGTAGTAGTAGTAGTAGTAGTAGTAGTAGTAGTAGTAGTAGTAGTAGTAGTA
>RQTK01000595.1:153138-174949 GCA_003991915.1 Elysia chlorotica | reverse complement strand
TGTTAAACTGAACAGGGACGTAGGCTTTCCTGATACTAAAATATTTATACCAGAAAAGAAACAAACAGAAAGTAAGAAGAAAAAAAAACAACGAACTATTCAGTTTTAAAATCACCTGCATTTACAACTACGTGATATTGGATCCCACATAGATTGCCCTACCTGTATTTTCTCTACCTTTAATTATTCTTTAGCACTCTGAAATCGATCTAAGTCCTTATGATAAGGTTTTTTTTTTGTGCATGCGCAGTATTCGGCCATAGTTTCATTTGATTCACAACTAGCGAAGTTTTGTTTGCATCTTTATTAGGTATGTTATGTTGTGATATTCTGGACAAAACCAACCCTCTGTCAATGACTAGCTACAACTTATAAGCCAACAAGGCAAATGATATGAAACTACTGTACCTATAGGTGATAGTGACAAGGGCTGTGTCCACACGATATAGAGTTAGCCATAGCACAAACAGCCATTCCGAAGTGGACAAAGAGTAGCCATTAATTTGAACCCTACAAAAAATGTAAAATTGCGCAGCAAGGTACTGGATTTTTCTAACATCTTTTTCTTCTCCTTGGTTGACCGCCGAGACGGCCGTAAAAACTGCACGCTAAGAATCATATTAATAATGTCTTATAAGCTTTGCATGGATTTTTTCCCAGCACGATTTCGCTCGTAATTTGTTGATGTAAAAACATATCGTCCTCCAGCTTAGTGTTAAGGTCATTGACTTCCACACCACAAGGCAGAGCCGATTATCGAACATATCACAGCCGAAACGGGTCTGCTTTCCCTGGTTTCCCGCGCCCAGTTACAGGTCCTAACAACAAAGGGGTCAAAGAACGGAGAGCGGCTGGTTATGCTAATAATGTATACAATTCGATGTTTGGGATGCAATCGATGTGAAACCAGGGCCGCGAATGTGGCCTTGAGACCCAGCATAGTCTGGTAAGTAGACTATACGCTCGATTTACCGTGATCTATAAAAGGTCAAAGTAAAAATGGCGTTTAAATCTACCTTTTTTTAAATTTCCAGGCCCTTACTAGTAATTTTTCTTCAGACCAGTAAACATTTTCATCCATTTTTAAATTGTGTTTTAAAAACTTGTTAAAAGTAAAAATATGCCTCGCAATTTTAAGAAGCTGTCTTCTACCACTGTGTATACATTTAGATAAAGCAGCCCAATTTTTAATCCTTTCGGGTGGAAAAAAGCCTTTGCCGAATGATCTACATTCTATCTATCTACATTCTGTTACAGCCAATTCTATAGGGATGGCAACACAACAATCCGCTCTCTTCGAAGATACACTAGACTGATCCAATGAAGCCCTCATTCAGTGCACATAATGGGATTGCGAAGGACAGGGGAACATTTCTGCGAAGAAAACTGCCGGCCCGTCTATAGAAGATACATCGTTCAATTTTGTGCCGAGACCTGCACCGACTCCCCGCATTGAGTAAAATATTCCTTGTGGGTGGATTTGCTTTGTCTGCTCCATAAAATGTACACACAGATATCAGGATCCAATGCCTTAGATGATATATAGATTAAAATATAAAAGCCTTTGCAGCTTTTTAAAAAGACATTTAAGCATTTCAACATCATCATCATTTTTTTTTTGCTTTCAATGAGACATAGATTTTGTACAATCCTTACAATCATATCAAAAACTAACTGTTAATTTATCTGTTTCTTTCAAACCATTACAAACACAATTCATTTCAACGTACGTCAAACACTGTCATCATTTTTTGTTCGTCATATTTTGGTTTTGTTAAATGCTTCTTAGCTCCGTAACAGTTTCTTAGGTCATATTCATACAAGTCTTTACATAAGCAAGTTTAGTAAGGAATATGAACACGATTTTTTTACCTGCGAACATGGAAATTAAAAATAACTTCTTTTTTTTTTTTACAACCGCTAGCGCAGTAAACGCTTAACTTTTCTGTGTATCTTGGTTTTTCTCTCCCAAGGGGTTAAGTTAGAAAGGTGTCACTGGCCACCATCAGATATACACGAATTGATTTTTCACCATGTCCTGAATATTCTAAAATAAGATCCCAGTTTTTTTCTAAACAAAATAACGAACTTTTGAGTCTTTCTAATTTGATGTATAGTGAAGATAAAGGCACTATAAAATCACAATCATGAAGCAACTATTGGCATTTAGAAGGGCGCAAATTTGATGTGCTGAAATTTTGCTAATGTATGTGATAATTTTATGTGTTGAAAAAAACACGATTTTTTAATCACGGCATTTGCGTCCATTTTGTCAACTAGAAAATAATTTTATATGAAACTATGTGTCTTAAAACTATCTGTGCAATTAGAGAAAGAGGACACACCCCCCCCCCGCCCAAAGGAAAAAAAGGATCAATATCAATAAATAAAATTTAAAAAAAACTATTTGATATAAACAAACATATTGCTGTTTACTCCTTATTCTAGTCATGCCTATTTCAACATTTTGTTGTACTTTTGACTTCTAACATCGTATATTATATTAACACTAACACAAAAATGATTTGTTTAGTATTTTAATTTACCTTGGACTTGACTTTGGGAAGCGAAGTTTTGTAAATAAAAATAACACAACAATGTTGTCTGCACTAAAATTTTAGCATTTCAAAAACATAGACATAAAAAATGTACCGATGTTTAGAATAACACAACACAATGAGAAAGAAAACATTCCTAAAAAGAAAAACAAACACAAAAAAGAGTAAAAATTAAGAAGAAATTTAGTTTGATGTAAAGTTTTGAACATTTGGAAAAATAAAAAAGTAACGGTGTTGAATTTCAGCCACCAGAGTAATTCGATGTGATTTATATCTCTGTTATCGTTTGCAAATTTTTTCTAAAACAAACATAATGCCGCGTTATTGAACAGAACGCAAAATTCTGGACTTTTGGCCAGTTCGAAAAATTGCAAATTCATACTGCGTCATTATGAAACTTTACGTTCTTTTTCTCGCAATCAAAATATGTTATGTAAGTTTATGATGAGAAAACAATTATTAAAATTATATTTTACTAATGAAATAAAAATGATGACACACGTTCAGTTTCAGAAACAATGAAAGCTGTCCTAATTGCAACCATAGATTTTCGTGGGATTCAAAAGTGACGATTTTATTAAGCATAATGAACTAATAGATAATATCTAAAAAACAATGTATATACATTTTTTCTCGACATGCAATATTCGAGGTTTGAATCGCCTACTTCTCCCCCAAACAGACAGCACGTCCGTAGCTTTCATTGTTAACCGATTACTGCAGGACCGGTAAGTTTCTTTTAACATGAAAACTGTAACAGAAATGTTTCTTTAAACAGGACATGGTAACATACGTCTTGACAATTCTAGATGAAACAGCGCAGCCTATCTTGAGACGTGTGTGAGGGTCTTAGACCTGCAGCCAACTTAAGACTTGTTAGACATCAGAAGACGACAATTGCATTGACCTTGAATACTGACGGAAACTACAATCTTATGATATAAACCATCTTTTCTGGATTAACTGATGAAAGAATTTTTTTTTTTTTTGGGGGGGGGGGGGGGGGGGAACTCTTCTAGAATAGTTGCCAACATAACATTTTCCGTCTGCAGTCTTTGTGGGCTTCTTGAAATTATAGTTAGGAACGAAACAATATCGCAGATGGGTCATAAACTATTGTCTGACATCCGTACACATCACCTCAAGGAAACGTAAAGGGAGAATCGATATGCTTTGGTCTTGGCCTGTTACAGCATTCACAAACCGACCAAGCTAGCAGGAAAGAAAGTGACTTGGTTAGGAATTGAACCCGGAGTTTCTTGGTCAGTGGCCACGCCCTAAAATCTGGTCATTATCTTTTTCTGCCGTTTTCTTAATCTCTTAATTATGTCACGTCATCAGGATCCCCGTAAGATTCATACCTATATACGGGAGGTAGAGCAGCTTAGATTCGAACCTCAACCCTCGTGCTTGCCAGTCCAGAGCTCTTAACAATTAGACTCCCACCGCGCCAACTTCCACCCAGTAAAACACGAGCTAAGACACTAAGAGTGCGCGAGTCGAAGGTCCAATTTTCCTATCAATCATGGAGCCAGACTTGCCTGAAGCGGTGACCTATCACAGGCAGTTTCTGTCAGAACATCATCAGTGGTCTCATCAACATCACGATAAACTGTTTACTGAATCTCCATCTAAGGCGGACGTTTTTCTCTGTCCTGTCAACGTTTTTAGAAAATGCTAATGTAGAACTAACAATGTGAAGTAGCGCGTGTACTTTTATGCGATAGGGTAACAAACAATGTAAAGTAGCGCTTGTACTTTTGTGGCATAAGGTAACAAACAATTATTCCAGGCAGAGTCTGTGTATAGAGCCAAAAAATGAATAAAAAAATAAAACAAAACAAAAAAACGACCAAGAAACAAGTATTCGCCCTACATTGTTACACAATGTTAATTACATACTGAAAAACACGACAAACAAGCAAAAAACCACACAACAAAACGTTAAAGCGTTCGAAAAAAAATATTAAACTGTTTAACTGTTAAACACGCAGATACGTCATAAACTATGAAAAATACAACTCTCTATTGAAGTATATCTAAATATTGTTTTGTTTGTGTATTTTCCGTTGCCTAGCTTAGCCTCATTGATTCCTCCAGCTTGATGAGCTCATGTCAGTCTGAATGACAGTTTATGTCTTCTAAGTACCACGTTTCCTAACACTAAATGAATTCATTGTTCTAATTAGCAAACAATTATCAAAGAGGAAATAAATAAATAAAAATAGTAATAATTTTAGCATGCCACCTGCTCAGTTCTAAAATGGCCCCGGTCTTATATGACTGCCGCCCCCCTCCCCCCCTTTTTTTTCCAACCCCCAAACCCCACCCTTCAGTTTATCCAACTTATTGATAGCAGATAAGGATAAAACGGTTTGTCAATGGCCTGATCTGAGAAATTGAAATCTATTATTTAATTGCTATAGAAAAAAGTAATAACACGTCATTGTTGTTATCAATTAGTGCCGGTCTGCAGTGGAATAAAAGGGTTCTGTTTCTTTTCAACTTATCCTACTGGATTTTCTTATCCGGATCATTTGCCAATCTGTATTCCCTGTATTACACACACCCTCCCGGATCCACAGGTTCCATCTTTTTTATATTTTTTTTTTTTTTCATTATGTCTCTTTTTCATTTCATTATCTCAATTTATTGGTGTATATTTTTTTTCATTATGTCTCTTTTTCATTTCATTATCTCAATTTATTGGTGTATATTTTGTTTTATTGCATGGTCCCTTTTTTATAGTATACCATGTCTTCGTTTTACCGACTATTTTCATACCTTTTTTACTCTCTTTTTCATTCTATGAATATTTTTCTCAATTTAAAAAATTAAAACCTGTTTTATTTCGAACTCAATTTCTTTTTCTCGCTTTATCTGTCTGTCTGTTCCTCTTTCTCTCTTTCTCTCTCTCTCCCTCTCTCTCTCTCTCTCTCTCTTCGTTGTCTGGTAACGCCTCTTTAGGTGTTGGGCTGCCTTATTGATCCCAAAACGTTTTGCTGGTTTTGTATAAAGTTTCCTTTGCTGGGCGCTGGTTATGTTAGTTGGTGGAGAGCTGGATGACAAGCATGACGTCTGCGGTTCCATTCCCTGCTATTGCCCCGGCCTTAGCTTGATGCAAAGTGACCGCGGCCGCATAAGATCGTACAAAAAAATAAGGGGATCAGTTTCTACTACAATATTTTTTTATATGATTGTACAGAAAAACATTTCATTTTCCTTCGTTGTATTAGCTGTGTTTTTTGTAGGGTCGTTGTTTATGTTGGCTGGTCTTATTATTATTCAATGTCACATTGGGATACGTTAAGGGTGTGGTGTTGTTTGTCGGGCCCGTAACAACTCGGTGAGTCACCTACCTTTTCTCAATCTCTCACTTTATCTAAAAAAGCTATATCTGTTTCTCTCGTTCACTCTATTCGTTTTTTTCATTGCCACAATCTGTCTGCCAATTTCTTATCCCCCCTCACTCTCTCTCCCTCTCTCTATTTCTCTCTCTCACTCGCTCTCTCTCTCTCTTTCTCTCTTTCTCTATCTATCTATCTATCTATCCATCTACCTATCTCTTTTTATACATCTGTATCTCTTCTTTTTTGCAAATTCAAAATCTAAATCTCCCTCCGCTATTTGCTCTGTTACTAGTTTGATTTGCAGGAGAAGTGAGCTGCTGTTACTAGTATTAGCTTGTCTCATTTCGCTGTTTTCTATGCATTGAACCGTCATTTGAACAAATAACAGCAAAATAAGAGAGACGGTCGCAATATTGCCCTTTGGAAGCGAGAGAAACCTGAACACACACTTAGTTCTAAGCCTTGGACTTGGAGAGGAGGACGTCTGTCACTTGTTTACGTTCTATTCAAATCTCATTTCAACATCGAGCATCCCAGTACCGACACAATATCTCTTTCAACCGATTCCCGTCTTAAAATTACAAACTTTATAGTGCTTTCTTTCGCCTCTCTCTCATTTTCTCTTTCTCTCTAGCTATCTGTCTATCTTTCTATCTATCTATCTATCTATCTATCTATCTATCTATCTATCTATCTATCTATCTATCTATCTATCTATCTATCTATCTATCTATATCTATCTATCTATCTATCTATCTATCTATCTATCTATCTATTTATCTACCTATCTATCTATCTACCTATCTATCTACCTATCTATCTATCTATCTACCCATCTATCTACCCAACTATCTATCTATCTGTCTATCTATCTATCTATATATATCTATCTATCTAGCTGTCTATCTATCTATCTATATCTATCTATCTAGCTGTCTATCTATCTATCTATCTATCTATAACTATCTATCTAGCTGTCTATCTATCTATCTATCTATCTATCTATCTATCTATATCTATCTATTTAGCTGTCTATCACAATCATGCTATCTATCTTTATCTGTGTGCATTCTCTCTATTTATTTCTCTTCCTGTCTACCTGTCTCTCTGCCTTTGTCTGGCCGTCTCTCTTTCTCTTTCATAATTATTGTTTTGTTTCATTGTCTCTCTTCTTCATTTCAATATCTCAATTTATTGGTGTATATTTTGTTTTATTGCATGGTCCCTTTTTTATATACTATTTCTTAGTTTTACCGACTATTTTCATCACCTTTTTTACTCTCTTTTTCATCTCTATGAATCATTTTTTTCTCAATTTAAAATGTTAAAACCTGTTTTATTTCGAACTCAATTTCTTTTTTTCTCTCTCTCTGTGTCTCTGTTCCTCTCTTTCTCTCTCTCTCTCTCTCTCTCTCTCTCTCTCTCTCTCTCTCTCTCTCTCTCTCTCTCTCTCTCTCTCTCTCTCTCTCTCTCTCCCCGCTCTTTATTCATTCTGTATTTACTTTTCTTCATCACAGTGTTTTATTTTCCTTAAAACGCTTTTATCATTTAGATATTCCGCAGCACTTTCATGCGCGTTTTTCTCGTTTGCTATGGTAGGAGTTACAAGTTCCCTACATCTGTGTAACGGGCCATGATTTATAATAAGAAATATAAGGTTTGCGATGACTCGGCATACGATTCTGCATCAAAAAGTTCCATTTGAAGTCATCCACATTGATAAGCGTAAGGCCAGATATTATTCTCTCAGTTGGAGCCCTTATTTTCTCTTATAAATCATTATTAGTTATATGGGACAAAAATGATTAAAAGAATGAAAGATTCAACAATTTCGTATACAACCCGACTGAAATTCAACATTAATTTTTTATTCACCCAACGGCAGCCTCTGTTGAGAGAAAACACAGCACTCGTCTTGTTGACAGCGAGAAACCAGTTTGGTTTTAAATATTTTTGGCTGTAATAAAATAATAGTTTGACTTTGGTAGGTCGACTGGGTCTCATTGTTCTAGGAGGGCCGTATTTCCTGAGGTAATGGGATCTGACGGGCAGGGAAGCCTTGTTTGGCCAGCACGTCATTACAAGAAAACATCCCTGACTGCACAGAGTCAGCGACTGCTTGAAATCTGCTTTGCTGACAACTGAATTTGGCGCCGCCTGTTTGGAACTCAAGTGTACTCGATCGTATCCCAGTCCTCAGAGCAAAGCTTTCATCGATAGTGTCTCCTAAGTCGCTCTGCCAGCCAGCCAATCTGAGTTGTAAACATTCTACATGAACTCACAAAACATCAGAGGGCGTGGGGTTAAATATAGAAAGCTTTAAAACTGGTGTCTGTAACGTGAATGAAATGGAGGTTTAATCCAGTGAGACTTTCACAAGATGAAACCCCAGTTGTTCTAAAATTTTATTCACTCTGATGAATCCGTCTCCGTATATACTGGTTCGGGAAAGCTAACCGTCATTCAGGCTATGTCTATGAGACATTTTTTTTAAATCAATGTTAAAAAATCGCCAGCAAATAACTTGTATGTTTCTGTTGCTCTATTTCTGAATATGACGAATATCAAACGTATACATTTTTAAAAAATATTAAAAACGAAGAAAAAATATTGCGTCATTCACCTTTTACATTGAATAAAGAAAAAAAAAAACAACAATTATTTTTTTTTACATTTATTTATACTGCCTTAAAAATAATACGTAGTGCTATGTTCAGAGCATTTTGTATTGCATCAATCCGTTTCAAAGATAAAAAGCGAAACAAAGATAAAAAAGCAATTGAAAGTGCCAAATAATTTTGGAAGTAGATTATTATACATAAATAGATAATTGATGATCTTAAGATTGATCGACTATTAGATAGTTAGATATGTTAATAGACATTTTGGACAGACGTACAAGTAAACGAAAGACAGACAGATATATGAGGAGATAGAAAGATAAAAGATATACTCTCTCTGAAAGAGAAAAGAAGAGAGGTAGAGATGCACAGACAGTGAGAGAGAGAAAGAGAAAAAGATGCACAGACAGTGAGAGAGAGAGAGAAAGAGAAAGAGAGAGGACGAGAGAGAGAAAGAGTGAGGGAGAAAAAAGGAGAAAGAGATGCAATAAGAAGGCGACAAAGGCAAACAGACGTACAGACGAACAACAACAAATAGAACAAAAAGAATGAAAAAGAACACTGTTACTTTTGGCGTTCACAAAAACTTTACTCTATTTATTAAATCACTGATTATATTTATACAGTTGTTTGTTAATAGCATGTTTTCCTGGCTCTAGGTGTGAATTACGAACAGACGACGCAAATGCATCTAACATCAAATCTTCATGCTGGATTCGTGCTGGGTATT
This sequence comes from Elysia chlorotica, assembly GCA_003991915.1. Lineage (NCBI taxonomy): Eukaryota > Metazoa > Mollusca > Gastropoda > Plakobranchidae > Elysia > Elysia chlorotica. Next base: position 165,690 of record RQTK01000595.1, on the reverse strand, counting down.
GCCGCATCTACAGAGTGTGTGTGTGTGTGTGTGTGTGTGTGTGTGGGGGGTGTGTGTGTGTGTGTGTGGTTGGGTGGTTTGGTGGTGAGGGGAGGAGACGTTTAAGGCCTAAAGAAAGTAGGCTATGCTTGTCATTTTTTTCGGATCAGCAACTTCTGTATTAAAGTATTTAGAATTATTTAGTTTCTTTCCGCAGTACTGTTTCCGAATTTTCTGTCTCACTGTCACCTCTGACCCTGTTTCCTAGTTTAACTTTAAATGGCACTTCCACTCCTGTATTCAATGTATGTGTTTTCTTTTGAATGACACCTCCAAACCTGTTTCATAGTTTTTATCTTTAAATGACAGCTCCAAACCTGTTTCATAGTTTTTATCTTTAAATGACAGCTCCAAACCTGTTTCATAGTTTTTATCTCTAAATGACACCTCCAAACCTGTTTCATAGTTTTTATCTCTTAATGACACCTCCAAAGCTGTTTCAAGTTTTTATCTATGAATGACACCTCCAAACCTGTTTTATAGTTCTTACCTCTGAATGACACCTCCAAATTTGTTTCATAGTTTTTATCTCTAAATGACACATCCAAACCTGTCTCATAGTCTTCATTTCTTAATGACACCTCCAAACCTGTTTCATAATTGTTTTTTTTTTAATGACACGTTCAAACCTGTTTTATACTTTTTTATTTCTGAATGACACCTTCAAACCTGTAGACGAATATGCTTAGTTAACATTTTAGGGTCATCGTGTTTCCTATATTTCACCCATGCCGCTTATTTTTTCCACTCCGTCGTTAGTAGTTCAACAATTTGTGTCTTTGTTCAACTTATGTGCCGTTTACTCTTTAATCTCTTTTTACACTATTTCAGAAATCTCGCGACTAGGAGGTGCGTTTAAACCCACATTATTTTTGTTATTTTATTCAGGCGCCCACCTTTTCCCCCCTCCTCTTTTTTATTTGGTCTGATTGATAAACTCCTTTAGCTTCTAAGAGTGTGCTTTGCTTTTTTAAGGAAAAAAAATCTTTGTCCCGAAAGCCACAAAATGTTTTAATTTCCTGCTCAGAGCAGACAAGGATGACTTGAGAGAGATAAGGTGAAGGGAGATAATCATAGGAAAAACCATCTCTACATAAACAATCAGCGACATTGGAACAATTTTTTAAAGGTAGAAGATTTGTTCTTTTTTTTTTCTAACAATTTGAAACAAATGATTTCAAAAGTTTAGCATTTTTTCAACGCGTCAAAGTACCCTCGTACATAAAAAATACACCTTTTTTCTGCTTTTTTGTTTAATTGTTGTTGTTTTTTTGTATGGTGGTGTGTAAAATCTAAAAAAAACAAAACACAAATTATTAGTGTAAAATCCCGTCTGATTTATATCTCTTTCTTTTTTACAAATTCTTTGCAGGTTTTGATGGACAACATGGTCCTTTTAAATGTTGAACGTGATGTATCAGACTTTTGTGTTTCATGCTGGTGCAGTAACTAGGCCACTATGAGGATGGAGGATTCTACTGTTGGATACATTCTCACTGCAACGTTGAACAATGGCTGTTTGGATCTTTGTCGGTTTTATGTGATCAGCTGAGACAGGAGTAATGGTATTCTCACCCTCTTTTGTATGAAGTACATAAATAGTCAGATGTTAGTCTTGGGGCTCGTACACAATATAGCCTATTATAGTACTAATGTTGGACGTTAAACTAACTCAACTACAACTACCACAGTTTTTGATTGTTTCACTTTCTTATACTTTTACTTTGTTTTGGCTTTGTTTGTTAGTCTCTCAAAGCAAAAAGTCTATATCACGGACGTGACCCAAAAGTAATGTCTGACATAATATGTGCCTGTCTCAGATGCTGCGCCAAACCATGAATTATGTCTAAGCCGGTCACATTGCATTGACACCGAGTCAACCGGTATAGAATAAGAGGGCCCATCGGTGATCGAACCGGCGATTTTATGAAAAGAAGCAGTGCGCTCTAAACTTGAACCACTTTATAGACTCTCTTTCTCTCTCTCTCTCTCTCTCTCTCTCTCTCTCTCTCTCTCTCTCTCTCTCTCTCTCTCTCTCTCTCTCTCTCTCTCTCTCTCACTCTCTCTATCTCCCTCTCTCTCTATCTATCCCCCTCTCTCTCACTCTCTTTTTCTTTATCCCATACTAGTTAAAAATCTAATATAAGTATAATTGCCAATGTATAAGACTCCCTCACCATCCCATCGACACCAATTTACCTAAAAATGAATCGAAATATGACAAAACTATTTAAATTAATTTTTCTTTACGCGCATAAACCGCTTCTTCATGCGGAAAATCATCTCGTCTCCCGTTGGGCGAAAACAGGAACAATATTAATAAATAAATAAATAAATAAAAAGAGAGAAAGAGACCTTTTAAGCACAGGAAAGGAAATTCGGGTTCGAATTTCATCTGAGATTTTGGTACACGTAGTAACATTTTTCAAAGAACATACTCATTTTTTTCCCTGGGAGGAAAACCCGTTGACGTCATTAGGGTCGAGTCCGCAGCTGCCTGGTTTATCCAACGTAATCATTTTTTTTCCATGAAGGTCGCACCTTAACAGGAGACACAGACGATTTCAGGTACAGTGATACACGTGAGGGTTTGCACATTTGTAGTGGTAATAGCCAGAAGCTTCATTACAAAATAAAAAAGGAAGTTCCAGTTTGGTAATGGCACTGACGATTTATAAAGTACTGGTAAAATCTGACTTTGTAAAGAGATAGATCGATTTCATTGCCCGCCTGACTAGCACTTGCATTAAATAAAACGAACTTGAGTGCATTCACCCAGGCTAGTCTTTCACTCTTGATTATCAATAGAAAAACTGACATTAGAAATGTTTTTATAGTCAGTACTGAATACCGGTAATCTCTTCTCTCTCTCTCTCTCTCTCTCTCTCTCTCTCTCACTATCTATGTCTTTCTTTCTCTCTCTCTCTCTCTCTCTCTCTCTCTCTCTCTCTCTCTCTCTCTCTCTCTTATCTATGATCGCCCCTCTCTCTCTTTCTGTCTCCCTTTATATCTCTTTTTATTTCTCTCTCTCCTTCTCCATTTGTCCTTTCCTCTCTCTAGGAGGATTTTACAGCCTGGAAGGTTTAGGATGCCGAGGGTCAGAACCAACCGATACAGACATTCTTTTTTTGCCTCGATCTATATCTTAAAAAATGGACATTTAATTGGAAAATGATTGTTTACAGCATAAAAGCTATTTCTTCATTCTACTTGGCAAAAATACTATTATACTATATTTACTCATTCACGTTTGTATTCATGCCATGTGTAATTTATAGCGTTTACACAAAATGAGATTTTTCTTATACATTCAGAACTCGAGCTGTGATATTGTGATATTATGATTTATATAGGTTTAATAACATTTTTACGTTTATGTCCAAACTCTAGCTTTTTATTTTTACAATGTTGTAAACATTTTAATTTCGTCTGTTGTATGAAGAGCGTGTACTTTTATTTCCCCTTGAGGGGTGAGAAGAGATTTATATATTTTGTATTCTGTATTCTGTATTCTGTATAATTTTTATGTCGTTTTCTTGCACTCTTATCTTCATATCTTTATGTCTCTCATCAGGGTAATCATCCTTTTCTGTTTGCCAGCAAATCTTAACGAAATGGAGTATCCCAAACATTTAATTTTTCTACGTTCAGAAAGCTCAGGCTATAAAATATTCAATAGTTCATTTTAGTCGAAATAGGGTGATTTTGGTGAGCGCATAATTTGTTTTTGTCTTCCTTTCATGTTTGATTTTTTCAAAGACATCACTCTCTAGTCATAATCTATTACCGTTTTCCTTGCGAAATCACTCATTAGCTGGTATGTTAAGAGTGCAAACCAACTGGTACTATGACCATAAAAAAACAAAGAGCAACACACATGAAACGTCTATACTTTAGTAACCGAGAAAATTCCCCAAATTGACATTTTAACAGACTATTTTCCCTTGAAATATTAGGTTATTTGAAGACGACACGACTTCCATAAATAAATAGAGACAGTTACAACGCTAATGACACTCTCTCTCTCTCCCTCTCTCTCTCTCTCTCTCTCTCTCTCTCTCTCTCTCTCTCTCTCTCTCTCTCTCTCTCTCTCTCTCTCTCTCTCCTCTCTCTCTCTTTCTCTCTCTCTCTCTCTCTCTCTCTCTCTCTCTCTCTCTCTCTCTCTCTCTCTCTCTCTCTCTCCATCCACTACTGTGGTGCTACCTCTCATTTAGGACACAGGTAAAAGTACAAGACCAGATATGATTTCAGTCCAGGTTATTCCCCTTTTGTTTAACTGATTGTTTGAGTGTTCATTTTTTCTTATGCTGTTATTTGAGTTTCGATTCCAGTAAAAGTATCAACTTAATTGTATCAATTGTAGCATTAAGGATAAACAAAACTTGATGGACGTGTCAACCTCAAGTGTTAAAATGTCGAAATGTTTGACTTTCCAATCTTCGAAATAAATTGTTTTCAAAATAGTCTACTTTTGTGCAAATAAATTGGTTTGTTGGCGGACTAAAATGGAAATACAAATTAAAAAGGCGTTTAAAAAAGAAAACAATTACACTAAAGTAATGTAATGCTTGTTCAGTTTTATATACATAATTATGCGTGGCATTTTTAACATATCTCTGCAGTTGTTTTTTTAATTCTCGCAGATGGATAAGCGTGGCGAGTAAAATCCTTCTCATGGGTATTTTGGTGTAAAGACAACATCAAACGCTCTCATGAAGCCTAGAACAGGAGAGAGATCTCTTGTTTTATTTGGGCTTAAACGGATGTAGGTTTGCTTTGAGAATAATTATCTTTCCATTTATGAAGACAGTGAATGAAACAACACTTTTTAATTCACATCATTTATTGACAAGGAAGATTTAAGGTGGTCTAATATCTTGTTTTAAATAAAAGTGTTTAGTAGACTTTAAACTTTGAAAAAAAATCCATTTCTCCGTAAGTTAAATCCATTTGCCAGAACTGAGACAGCTCAGCCGGCAGGATGCGTGTTGTTTGTACAGCAGGCCCCCAGTTTGTGTCCCACCTGGGCCCGCCTTTCATCCCTATCAGCCGAATCGGGGCCAGTGTCGTGTGAACGGTTGTTACCAAAGTATCTATAATTATAGCCACGCTCTGTCCCAATATGGTATCACGTAAAAACTCTCAGACATTAGTTTTGGGGTTCACCCAGGTGTAGTATATTTCCTAAGAACCTACAAACGCTATCCCCTTTCTGATCACAGAATACTATATAGATATACTACGAAATTTAAATGTAAAAATTCATTATCATGATGTTTTGACTTTAGGTAAAAAAAAAAAAATTAAAAAAAAATTTAATACGAGCAATCCATATTGTTTCCCTCATAAAAAAATACTATTAATTTTTTACAAGAAAAGCGACTTATGCTTTTTTTTCTAAATTCATTACAATTTTTTTAACTTTTACCCATCCATTATCACAAAACAATAATCGTATTTTTAAGTGTTAAATATAAACAAACAATAATATAATTTCTAAAACAAAGCTAAAAACAAAGAACCTATCGTTTCATTATTTGAAACGAAGAAAAAAAAGTAAGCACTCTATTTTTATTGTGGCAGCTAGTACCGTATCCGGCATTTTTTAAACAATATAGACAGAGAGACAAGAAGGCAACGATGCAGATTGAGAGATTGAGTGAGAAACAGAAAGCGAGAGACAGGAGCGTTAGAGACAGACAGGGGTTAAAAAGAGAGATGGATCAACAGAGATAGAGAGAGGCTGAGAGGGGGAGAGAGTGGACAATTAGAAAGGGAGAAATAAAAAGAGAAAAAGTGAGAGCGAGAGAGACTGAAAGAGGGAGACGAAGAAAGACAAAGAGAAAGAGGGAGAAAGAGGTAGAGAGAGGGGATAAAGAGAGCAGGAAGAGAGACTGAGCGAAAAGAATATAGATGAATAAATGAAGCCATTTCAACCTGGCCATCACCAGAAGAAGACCACGTGACGCCCGTAATGAGTCCGCCAGGTACAGGCTTTGACAACTTGGACTGTTAGAACAGAACGTGTGACACGCTTAGAGTAATTGTAAATGTTCCGTTTTAGACATTATGAGACATTAGCCTGTGGCGAAAATAGTTACACACGGGTAAATCATACTAAATGAGGACTGATTGGTCATTATGTACTCATCCTGTTTATATCATAATTGTGACAATACAAGGCTTGGAAAAAATAGGCTAATGTTCGAGTATTAGGGGCACCCATACCTAAACGACCTAAAACCAATCCGGAATGTCTAGTTTCTAAAGTTTATATAGGAGAGGGAGAGAGAGAGAGAGAGAGAGAGAGAGAGAGAGAGAGAGAGAGAGAGAGAGAGAGAGAGAGAGAGAGAGAGAGAGAGAGAGAGAGAGAGAGAGAGAGAGAGACGTAGAGGCCATTGCAATGTCGAAGCTCTGTCGAAGGAACCGCCCTTTCCTCGTTTTCTAGGTACTCAAAAACAATTGTTGAAGGCGTTAGAAATCCCAAAGTTATATATTCAGGACTTGACAGTCCAATTGTACTGCTATCGACCCAGGCCTCGTACCCGCAACCCTCTATCTAGAAATCGCGAGCTCTACCATTGGACCAGCCCGATCCCCACCCCCATTGTACACAATATGTTTGTTGAACAAGATAATAAACGGAGGGACCTAAACCTGCGACTACAACTAATTTCTAATACATAGTACATGTTCGGTTTTCTTGTCTTAGGAGTCACGTTTGGTTTGTGTATTGGCTTCTCAAAGTCCGTCGCAAGTAAGATTAACTTTCACGTTTGACAATAATTATTTGGAAGTTAAACGTTTAACGGTTTCAAGCTTTCCAGTTTTTGCACTACAAAACGAATTTCTGGTAGGAGGTTCAATTTATACAGGGATAGTATGGGGATTTGCGTCTCACCCAGTTACATTATTCTCACACAGACCCAACTGGTAGATATAAAGCCAGCACGTTGGCCACTGTGATCTAGAGTGTCAAGTCCGTATGAATGATCTCCGAGGGACCAACATCTGTTAAACTTATCAGATGTTGAAGTAAACAAGGGCAATGTATTGTACATACGGAATTATCTAGCGATCTCAATGGTAGCACTTTATTTAGGGTCACGTCCATGAAAACAATTGTTTGGATAATGGAAGCGGAGTGGTCTAGTGACATAAATCATGCTGTCTTTGAATAGCACGGCGATTTGGTGCCGCAGCATCTACAAATCGAGGATTCTAATCCCACAAAGCGCAATCATTTCTAATCATTTTCACTTCAAGCCTACTTTTTACTTCTATGGTTTAATGAGATGAAGCTTTCGCTTTGCTTCAGGATTGTTTCTTTACAGGAAAGTCTGACAATGGAAGACCTACTTGTTACCACAGACTGCACACAATGACAGGGCTGGGATATCTGGACATTGAATTTTGTCACGACCAGCTACATTGTTCTGGAAACTGATCCAACCAGTAAGTTTTTGGATCAGGATTTGAACCAAGGACTTCTTGTCTTCACCAGGGGCTTCTTGATTTCCAGCCGGTCCCTGTAGAGGCAAAGCTAGCCATACTGGCCAAGCACTCTCATCACAGTGAAAATGTTTAGAGCAGTTTCAACACATGTTATGAGCAGTATTAAAAAAAATATGTTCCATGATAGAAATAGGCGTTTTCATCGTACTTATACAAGGCTTATAATCCCCCCACCCCCCAAAAAAAAAATTAAAAAAAAACAAAAAAACAACAACAACAAAAAACAAAAACAAAACAAAAAACAAAAAACAAACAAATAACGCGTTTCTGTAGGCATTACATTACATAACTGTATCTAAAAAGTTTAACGCACACACTGTCCTCTCTGGCTGGTTGGGTGGCAGATCTGATGACAGGTGACTTTTAGTAGCTTGAGACTCTCAGGGGATGAGTGTTAACATTTTATTTCCGGACTAATCCAGACTTTCAAAGGTTTTCTTTTTTTTTTAAATGACTCTTTGGGCCTACCCCTAGTCAGATAGTGGAGATTATGGCTTGAGCATTTTTGGGTTTAGTGTAAAAATCCCAGACTTTTCTTTTGGTATCCTCTAGAGGTCTTATTAAGAGGAGCGAATTCCTTCACGTTATGATGCTATCCAAATAAAAAATAGGTTAAGTGAGTATTAGAAAACCTCCAAGGTAATCAGTTTTGAAAATAATTCCTCATTATGGCGATATAAAAAATGTAAATCATCTTAATCTTCAAAGAAAAGAAAAAACAACGATACTTTTTATTGTCACGGGTGGGGTGGGTTACCACCAATCCCAACCCCAGCACCTCTAAACCCCATTCCTACAATTCTATCTCCCCCTCCCTTCCCAGACAAACCAAAAAGATGGAATAAAAACAACCAACAACACACCGAAACAACTTCTGAAAAGCATAAAAGGATTAATGTTGCCGCGGACCTAATCTTTGCCATTCATTGAATTAATTTTGTACATGCAGTACGGCATAGATCTTTTTAAACGGCATTACTGTGATGGGCCTGCAACGAGAGTTTTTTCTTTCCAATTAAAGTAAACATCCATAGCTTTGTTTAAGGTAAACACGTTTTGCAAGGGCCAAAGTAGGATAGTTGTATGTAATCATGGATCTGACAAGAGCTTTGTAAAGCAAGCTTGAGGTTGAATAAACCTTTCGTCACCTTTATTATGTCGACAAAGTCAAGGTGTACATTTAGACAACATCAGCGGCATTATGTTACGTCAAAGGCGTATTATTTTCATAGGTTTTACATCTCTTTCCAAGTATATCTCAAAGTATTAGCACTAGACTTGAGTTGTTGGTGTGTCCTTGTGGTGCGCCAAGTGTGTTGCGCGTAAAGCGATTTGCTCCAAAACTATTTGCTGTTGCGTTCACCTCTGTATTACTGAGCGCGAATTCAATGAATGTGACCCCACCCTCTTCAATGGATAGTTACAACCTGATGTCCATCGAGAGTATTATGCCTCAGTCATTATCTGTACCACATAATTGTTATTTTCGAAAATTTCTGTGATTGGTTTTGCCACAAACCATGGGTGTGTCCATACATTGTCAGCTTTTCTCCGGTCCTCCGTGAAGTCGTTTCGGTAGTTTGAAAGCAAGTTCCCAATATTTGATACATGCATTTATTAAGAGACATCGTTTCGCGTAATGAGTTAATTATTTTTTTTGGATAAGCTATTGATCTTAGGTTTACAAATGGATTTTTTGGCTTGCCTGGTGTCGGGGTATATTCAATATAACCATAGAGTTAGAAACTGCGTTTTCAGGTTTTTCAAAGACTGCATTAAAGATGTTCTGTGAACGTTCATCGAATTAACGAGTACATACTACTCCAGACGTCCTGTATTTATTACTTTTTCATTAGGAGATTTTTCGTTTTTCAATAGAATTATAAGAGATTCCAAACTTTCTTGTAGGGGATATAAAGTTATTCGCACTTACGCTCGCAGAAGGGCCTAGACCCTCACAAATTATGCCTGGATCTTGGATCACCGCTAGAAGTTTCTCCGTCTTTTTGTAGACTGTTGATTTCTTTGTGCCTTCTTAGAATACACAATGACACGCTACCACGCACGTAGACATTACCTCGAAGTAGCAAGACTAAATTTAGTTCTCATGCAAATTGCGCCTTTGCGCTTCCGTCTATCTCAAGGCGTCCAAAAATAGAAGGCCAAGTCACCGAATTGAAAGAAGTGAAAAGATTTTGGTACACTAAGGATAAAAGTGATTTTATTTCCTTTAATTTTAAGCATAGATAGGACAGAGTGATACTTAGAGAGTATTTTTCAGCCCACACAATCAGCCTACACTGCAAATATGTAAACTGTCCTATCTATGTACGCACTATTTTGAGTTATTTTGGAAATTCATAAATGATCGGTTATTTGATACCTATTGCTGCTAAATAGTAGTTGCGCAGCGTAATGCGAAGATGTTCATAAGTATGGCTCACTTTGATTCTTGCTGCAAGTTTTTTTTATATTTCGGTGACTTTGCCTTCTATTTTTGGACGCCTTGGTCTATGTACAACAAAGTTTCTTGTCCGAATTTTTCCGATAAGCACTGAAGTCTAATCTAAAATTTATTTAGATATCTGTGCCGAAAACCGAACTTTCTGGTTTATCTCAAGAAAAGAGGTACAATACAAACTCATGCTTCCGAACACAGACTACAGATGTCTATTAATAGGATTAAAAGACAACTGTGACACAGACCAACTTCCACTTTTGTTGAAGATGTCCAGAATCAGAATCAGAATGTGTTGAAGGATTGGCTTAAATGTCTCCAGAACAACATAAAACTACCGTGTTTCAGTATGATGCTTATAGCGCTTATAGATGTCTTCTTGACCCCCATATATTTTACTCCATTGAATTTACCATGAAGATTGTGATTGTGAGTGTTGCAAAGTAAAGAGTTGAGTGAATTTAAAATGGAATAAATTCTAGATACAGCAAAACCCACTGATTTAGATCTAGATTTAGAAAATTTTTGATAATTGGATGAACAGCTGAATGTTAAAATGTAGGTCTCTAAAGAGTACACTTGGTTACTAGATTCCACCTATTCCTATAGATTTATAAAGATGTAGTCTATAGATGTTTAAAATTATATGATTTTGACCCATGACCCTGTTCGTCCAGGAAATCTACACATAGACTTGACATTTTGGTCATATAAAATGGAAAAATGTTTTAAGGTTAATTTATTGAAGTGTATAGGCCGTTACAAAATTTGGACAGAAATGCATCTATAGAGGGAATTAAAAAAACACTAGAGTGTATACACTACAACTCTTAAATTCACTTTAAAATCATTCATACTCTTAAATATCCTACAGTACTATTGTTTCTCATAAATTGTTATGGGAGTAAAATTCTTTGATTGGGATTTCACAAAAAGCAAAGCTGATTTATAAATACTAGTTCTCAAGAAATATTCATTTCAGAGTCAGATAAAGTTTTACTATTTGCAGCGTTCGAGATTCTTTTGGACCGAAAAATGAAATGCTGGTGCAATTTGTGTGTATACATTGCCTTGGCTGTCCTTTGTTGTTTGGTTTCCTGGGAATCTTATAACATTACTATGTTAAGCAATCTGTCATAGAAACGTAATAAACATTAATTTATTGTTAAGTCGTACTGGAAATCTCTCGGCAGTATTTTTTGTGTGTTAATTAATGTTTGGCCCCGCCTAAGAAAAGGAAACACTAATTCCCACTTGCTTAGTTGTTCGGCATTGATTTCTCTCCCCCTTACCCTAAAAAATCATAATAGTGGTACTACTACTATTAGCATTTGGTGACAGTTTTTTTAATCAATTTTTATCAATTGATTTAAAGCATGTACTAAACTAGTCTAGTGTATACATAATGGGGTTTAATTTTGCGAAAAAAAACTACTACATGATGAATTTGCTAAAAACTGGACAAATCTTAAAGTTGCTATTGTGCTACTTAAAACTAAAAAAGACAACCATTTTGAGTAAAGAAGAGTGTGAAAATGCGATTTTTTTAGTAAAAAAAAGGTCTGATATAATTATAAGATAAGTTACATTTTTAGGTCTTGTTTTTCACGTTTTCATTTCATAAAAGAATACTATAGATTAGTGTACAATTAATATTCTCCAGGGCTTGTCCATATTATGACAAAAATGTGTCTCTTAAATTCATTTAGAGAGAGAGAGATAGAGATAGAGAGAGAGAGACAGAGAGAGAGAGAGAGAGAGAGAGAGAGAGAGAGAGAATACTGTAATAATAATAACTATTAAAGATGGTATTGTTCCTTTCATTTAAAAAATGCAATGTGTGCACAATCAAACCAGAATAGATAGTAAGAGTTGTAAGCCTAATTGTTGTGATTTTCCTTGCCGCCTTATTTTAGATTAAAACTAGATCACAAGGGTTGTGTTTCTAGATGGAAATAATATTTTAATTGACTTTTCAAAAAACTGAATTGCATGTTTTTTTGTTGTTGTTTTTTGTTTAGTTTTTTTTTTTTTGCTGTGATTTTACTACCTTTGCTTTTGCTGAGGTGAGGAGGTATTCGCCCCACTCACAGACATTGCTGCAACAAAACTGGGACAAACGTGTAAATTGATCCGTTAAGCTCAGGTTGCCGGCAATGCCGTGGCAGAAATTTAATAATCAGCAATTGTCACCAGACTGGAAGAATGGAACTTTTCTCTCTTTCGTTGTTAAATTATTTAATTGATAAAGACGTGTTTAAGTATCCCTTTTTGCCGGCCTACTACACTTGAGATTTTTTTTTGTTTTTAGCCAAGTAGTTTTCATGTGACTAGTGACATTTTAAGGGTCGGCTGCTTCAGTTTTCTCGTGTTAGGTTTAGAAGAAGCGGTTATCTCTGACTAGTCGTCTGTCTGCCTCTGTCTCTCTGTCTCTATTCTCGGTGTCTGTCGCTGAATATCTAGATGTATGTCTCTCTCGGTCTCTCTCTCTCTCTCTCTCTCTCTCTCTCTCTCTCTCTCTCTCTCTCTCTCTCTCTCTC
>RQTK01000595.1:84047-138307 GCA_003991915.1 Elysia chlorotica | reverse complement strand
AATGGGAAATGTCAGCTGCATTGTTACCTGTGTATGAACATGCAATGAAACGTCGCTGTCGGGTGGCCCAACTCGTGCTATGCAGCCTGTCTATCCTGTTGTTGACCATCATCAGCTTCACCGTGGTCACCGCCCTGGTGACTGTACACTTCATCCTTTCTTGAGAGCGGCATCATCACCGGGGCGCTATCTCTGTACTGGTGTCTTTGGACCAGCATCGTTGGATCGTCGTCTTCAGAAACTATTCGTGATTTTCTAGCGCTCGAACTGACCAAAACACGCAATTTAACCTTAAGTCTTAAATAATGTTTGCGGAACCTTTAATTGTGTAAACTCGTGTGCTGAATATTTTCCCACGTTTTAAATGACTTAACATTTTGTACTTATATATTATTTGTGAATATCATGTAAACCCTGATTCATAATTTGGGATTAATTTTATTTCAAACCGCCAACCCTCGTTAGCCATTTAGCCATTTTACCCGTGATCTGTCCTGTTCTTTGTTGGTACCAACATCTTGGAGCGAACACAGTTTACCCCTCACAATTAGCATAGGAGATAAAGATTTTTGCTTGCAGTTTGCGTGATTTCAGGAAAATTGTGTTATCTTCTGAGGTCAATAACCTTCCTTCACAGTCAATTTGAAACGGGGACACATGGAGGACAGGAGGGGGGGGGGGGCTCATTAACAAAGTTAATAATATTCTTGTACCGTTGCCTCATTGTTTTACTTTGTCCATTGGAAACTCTGAGAGATGTAGCTTCTAGGTCATGAAAGTTGCATTTCCATGACATGAAATTCATAGATCATGAAGAGGAAATTTAAATTCATAAAAAAGGCTATACTGTCTAAATAAAACGAGTGAGCGAGTGAATCAGAATTACTACTAAACACATTTTGCAAAACTGTTAATTCTTTTCAATAATTTGCATTGTAACACGACTACACTGTTATGTGTGATTGAAAACAGAGTTCAACATAAATATCTGTCGGGGTCCTGGTGACGTCCTTATAGAAAAATACTCTTTCATTATCAGAAAACTTTCATGAGCACAACGTATTTGTTAAAACTCTACATAAAATACAGATGCTTTCATGGTTTAAATATTAATTTTCTTAAGTTTTAAACAATAATCAATTGATTAAAACAAATGTTTTTGTAGGTAGGGGTTATGATCAACCTAGTTGTATGATATTGAGTACAGAGAGCATGGGAATGCAGGAAGCGCCTTTTAGTGAATCTGATCTACTTTCTCTTATTGTAGGGAGAGGTCACCAGTAAACACGTCGACTCTACCGGTGGAAAGTGTTGATATAATTTAGGACACGCGTCATATTATAAAAAAAAAATAGGCGGTCTGTAGAGAAGTCAGCATCACTGTCAGGCACGCTAATTCCACATGTCCACGATAGCGAAGTATTCAAACCAACCACCGCCGTCTCTGTCCTTCTGTTCTCCATCCCACAGAGGTTTTCAATCTCCGGCAGCTCCGGCGTGGGGGAACAAGTCCGATCAATTATTAGTGAGGCTGTCGGCTGAGAAAACACGCCCTCCACCGTGTAAGTATCTCAAACGAACACACACACACACATACACACACAAATACACACAAACCACACAAACACACACTCACAAACCACACAGAACTCCAGAACAAGATTGTTGTTTATCTCAAAAAGCTATAGTACCGCATAGTTTGTCCACCAGCGATTTATTGTCTGTCCGTGTCATTAGAAGTGTGACGTCGCGATACTTAAAACCTGGTTTGAACGAAAACGGAAGCTGTACACGCTTTGAAGAGTTAATTGGGATGCTATTTAACCAAGTAGCGTCCAGCAGATCTGACATTAAAGATGTCGGATTTCCAGGCTCCACTGTTCAATCTGTTGCTGCCATTTCCAAACTTAGACTATAGATGAAAGCCAAGATAAAGTACACGATACTAAAATACATTTTTAGATTCGTTTGTATCTCAATTTTGACAATAATTCAAATTCAACTATGTTACTAAATTTTACAGGTGAGAAAACATACACAATTAAGTAATAATGTTTAATAATTAAGTTTATAATCACCAAATTCATTGTTTCCTTTTTCATGTTATTGAAACCAAATCCTAGCTTTAAAGTATTGTCTTAAGCAAGTGGGCGTAATAGCATGCATGGCTCTGTGGATGTGGCCTGTACCTGGTCTATCCAACAGTTTGGCACCATACTCTGGCTCGATGGGAGACTCAGAGAGAGCCATGGCATACAACACTGTTGTAAAACGCCTTGAATGGCATCTGGCTTCGTTTTCAATTCCATTCAAATTCAAAAAAGACACAAAATACATCAAAATCAACAAGAAGTAAACGTTACTGAATACACTGCAGTTAATATAATGTTTTAATACTAGTATCAACACATGATCACAAAAGCCTTTGAAATACGTTTAATCAAACATTGACATTTCGAATCGAATTGTTGACTTTCATTCGGCTGTATATCTAGATTCTAGACAGGAACTACCTACTTTTCTTTTGCACACCATTCCTTCTCTAACAGAGGCGGTCTTTTTGCAGAGGCAGTTTTTTTTTTATACGGCAGGTTCTTTTTCCAAAACATTTGCCCATTAGTATGAATAAATACGTTTGATCACAGATGACTAACAAAATATACGCTAGACATGTTTTTATTACTCATGCTTAAGAAGATATACTTTAGATTGCTTGGTTTAACACTTTTTAAATTGTCTTAAATTTGTTTAAACAAGAAAAAACATACATCGTTTGTTGTCGAGCCGTCATCCTTGATTCGGTTGATTGTCGTTTATGAAACGGAAGTAGACTTTCAAACGTTTACTAATGGATTTATCTTATCTTTTCGACGGCCTTACTGGAGTTATATTTCTCTTCGTAGTGGACATTTTTTGCCTGATAATATTCTGTTTTATTGCAGTGATAATAAAGTAAAAAATAATACAGATTTGGACCACAAATCTAGAGTTTGAGTTGCGTCGATTTTTTAGAAAGGGGCCTACCTCCTTTCTAAGTTAGCCTATAACTATACTTTGTCTAGATTTAACTACACAATGTGTTAAATCTAAATAACATGCCAGGGAGTAGATTAGATCTAGATTCCCTAAAAATGAAAAGATTAAAGGCCTTTTAGATCTACCTATTTCTCTAGATCGATATTTAGTCTTGTAGACAGGTGCTCTCATCGTGAGCTAATGATCCTTAAGGGGAGGGGCGGGTCCTGAGATGGCTAGTAAGGTGTCGATAATCGATTTCCTGATTTTAGTTTCTTCAGTCACTTTATCCATTTGTGTAGACATAATTATGAACCACAAAGTTAGTGTTTGGGAGTTGTTGTTTTTTTTTTTGCATTATCAATTCGGATTTTTGGAAATCCACTCACTATTTTCAGCGACAACATTGTGGAAAAAAAGCATTTAAGAAAAGCCCTAGTTTGAACGCTTCTTCCGATTATTTTACTGATTTCTTGTATTTGATTTGCGCCGCTGTTTTTTATGATCATAATTATAGTCCATTGACCCTCCATGTGTAGTAACTTCATTCAAAGAAGATACCCTGTTATGGATAATTTACGCGGCAGATTGAACTGCGTTCAGCTTGTAAACTTGTAAACAAGGAAGGTCCATAACGAGGCATGGCTAGCGCCGCCATGCTATCAGACAGTCTGGCTCAGCGTCCTTGGATGACTGAGGCGATTTGAAGTCAACCGGAGGTTAACGTTGGGGTGTTATATCATATCTCGGCTCACAGATTCGTCGTTTCAGATTGCACGATTTCTAATAATTGTGTTTGTTTTGAAGCTGGATTGTTAGTTTCATTTTTCAAAGCAAGCAGAGAGAACAAGTTTGATGTGAGGTAATCAACATGAACCGCTGGAATGATTTAGGATCGATTTTGGGGCAATATTTTTTTTTTTTTTGCGACTTTTTCAAAAGTTACAATTTTCACACTAAAAAATCTATCTCCTCCTACACCAATTGATCAATTGTTTTGAAAATTCGTATGATGTTGGTGCTTGATGTAACAAACAATATAATAGAGACTTTTTAAAGTTTTGGGTTAATTCTTTTAAAAAATCTGAAATTTTTTCAAGAAAATTGAATTGTTTTTTTTTCTCTTGATCACTATATCACTTGATCACGCTATTCAATTAGAAGAATTGGGAAAATCATCTTGTATCTTAAGTTTGTTACACTGTAACGCATGGTTAAATCCACATGTACATGATTTTGTAGATTTTTGGCACATGCCAATCCATATCTTGGACCTCAGGCTAAAATTAAATTGTCCTTGAACATGTAGACTATGAATATTGCGAAAACATAGTTTGGGATCCTGACAAATAAATCATTTTACAACCGAGCTAACACCATCGGAGTGCCAAAAGACTATGGAGAACCTTCTTGAACTATTAAAGACTAATTTAGACCTGGTTGTGGACAAAAACACCATGCTTCATTTCTGAGGGTCGCTTTCCAAAAAATCTTAGACAACACCACATATTGGACTAAGTATTGTTCTCATAAATTAGAAAGGTGATTTAAACACATAAATAGTAAAGAACCTATATCGTTGACTTCTTTAGTATCTATCTAAAGTACACACTTGTATCCTTAAAAGACTTACAGCTTAAGACAAAGTGTTAAACATTATTCCATAAGAACAAGCAACTTATAAAAAAGGCTACTTTACCATCGACCACATAATTTACACTCTATGCCATGATAATGAAACAGTCTGCAAAAGACAGTGAACTCAATGTTGCATTCGTTGATTGCAGTAAAGTTTTTACAATAGAAAAACGCTTTAAACATTTTGAATCGAAACGGTGTGACGGGAACATTAATAAAATGTCAATCAAGTATCCTTCTGAGTTAGAAATAGTTTTAATCTATCAGAATATTTTGAGTGCCCTCTTGCAGCATTAGAAAAGGATGTCTCCTCAGTCCACTACTGTTCTGTATATTTTTACCACAGAATTGCCACACAATATTAACAGAAAAGGCAAACATGGTATCCATTTTCTACCAGATAGGCAGGTTCTTCATCATCTATAATTTGCCGATGACGCATTGCTTATTTCTGTCACTGTAATTGGACGAAAATAATTTGTTATTCCTTTGATTTATGTGTATCATGGCGCATAGTCACAAGATATCCACTATGTAAAAACTCTTTATAAAAATTTCAAATTTCGCCAAATGGCAGAAACATTCAACAAAAGCATTCAATCAATCAATCAACATATCTCTCTATATTCAGAGTGCTTCTTCACTATCTACGCTTATTCTTTCTCTACATTCATTCATTCCAACAACACTAATTGTGTTTGTGAATAAATCACACACACTCACACACTATACCTCTGTCTCAATCAACCCACTGTCTCTGTCTGTATTAATTTATATTTGCAGGTCTATCCATCTCAATCTTCCAATTTGTCTCGTGTTATTTTGTTTCAATTAGCGCATGTTTTTAGATTAGATTATTTGTTAACAAATGTCATTTTCTTATCTCAAAAATGTCATTATCTAGACACGATCTTGCCATCAGAAATTGTATACATATCGTCCCAAGTACGAAACAGACCATGTATTGAATGCTTCATTCTAACAAATATTTGCCCCCAATACCAAAAAGTCGTATGTACCCGGTGTACATAATAATCTGCAAGCGTCTCAAACTGACACTTAGAAAGACTCTGCCTAATGCTGTTACCCAACCGTGATGGTCACTGCATCTCATTTTAGTTCTTAGAGCAGAAGCCGATCGCAATAATAATTGCATTATCGAACCGGACCCGTAACCTAACCAGATTGATTATAGAGAGGCGAGGCGGAAGGATCTAGGTCTAATACGGCAGCAGACCTCACTAGGCTCTCTGCTCATGCTGATTGGGCCTGACATCCGGGCTACAGTCAGCTGATTGCACACACAACTGCATTAGGCAGAGAAGGAAGAGAAGAAGAAATCACTTGGTCTTACATCATCTAACTGGACTCAGAGTGAAAAACTGTCCAACAGAATCAGCCGAGGAAATTCTCAATGTATCTAACAATAAGGACTAGAAGTTCTTTTGGTATAGAAGTCAAAGGATGTAACAACATAAACTAACGGTTCTGTTGGTATACAAGTCAATTGATCTTCCAATTTTTGCTAATTGTGCTGCTGGTATAAGATCTAACAATGCAGACGAAGATTTCTGTTGTTATAGAAGTCAGTAAAGGCTAATACTATAGTAATAGTCCTTGTGGTTGAGGCCTCACACAGGGTGAAGCTTGAACTTATCGACGCTTTAAAGTGCTTGAAATCTGCGCCAATCAGCCCTGGTGTAAACCCCACAGAGTAGACGCCTAGACGCTGATCCTGTGTGTGCCCGCTAGGCAAAACTAGCCTACTGTATAGTCTGTAACTAGTGCGTTGAAATCTATCATAACATGGCGTCTTCGTTTTCATCTGATATAGAGTTTCTCCTACTAGACAGCGTTTAAAAAAGGAAAAAAAATTGGTGTACATGAGATTAACAGCGACAGAAATTTATAAGGTGGATAACACCGTCTTTTTCGCAAGCTCAAAAGTCACGCCGACAGATTTTATGCTCACACAAAAATGCATGTAGATACTTTTAATTATGAATAAATTAAGATCGGGTCATCAAGGCCTGGAACAACCTGCGTCGACCTATATGTCCAGAGAAATGGGGGATCTTTGATACACCGAGGCTATTAGTGTATCAACATCCATTTTTTTTCTCAAAATAAAACTAAACAGATCTTGATCTAACGGAAAAAAATTACTGCACTAGTTCAATATGAAACTCCAATACAAATCTGCGATATAAATTCAACATTTGGATCTACCCAGCTGCGTGTATCTAGCGTGTAGACAAGACTCAAATGAAAATGATTGTGGTACCATGCGAAATGACAATAGAAATACATGCAGTAATACAGAATTTCAGATATAATTGGAAAATTAAATTCCCACAAGACATTATTTTTTTTTAATTTTATCTCAAAATCATTACTTGCCCTCAGTATATGCCTCCTTAATTTGACGGCGCTGATTACAAACATGTAATCAGTTTTGTTCTACGTGAAGCCCACGCTCCGCAATGTCCATTTAAAAAATCGCCCTAGTCCAGTCCGTGACGTCACACAGCCGGCGACGGTGGTCGCGGTGAGCCCTTCTCATGTTTTCGGCGTCGATAAGAATTGTTTCTCCATTCTGATAAAGCCGAGGCTGCCCAGCCAACTTATCAGCGCCCACAAGGAGCGGTGACTCTGTGGGGCTAGTTGATTTTTATAGGGGAATTCTTATACCGATCGGCGCTCATCAGCTTTCGGCTTTCACCCTGTGGACGGCCATAATAAACGTCAATGGATGTAGAAACTTAGGTTTAACCCTATCGACATATATCCCACTTTTAATGGTAACATAGGCTACAAGAAGATGGTTCTGAGTTACATATATAATGCTTCATTCAAAAACAAATTGACATAATTATTGTCAAAGAAAGAAAAACCACGGTGTTGATAAATTGATATAACGCTTTTTTATGTATGGAAGATATATTTGCTGTACAAGAGGTCAATATAAATTCTACTCCATGATTTTGCGTTTGTTTCCTTCGTTCTAATTTTTGGTTTAAAGACTTAAGAGGTCGTACGTACAACGTCGCAGTAGCTAATGACTCCTAGTTACGCCAAGTTGTAAGGTACTCTTTTACGATCATTAACAGCCCAGCATTTTCTTCAAATTGGCCAGGCCAAAGTTTGCACATCTTTCAAAAAAACAAATACTTTCTCTCAAGAATATCAATTATAATTTGATCTGGAAATTTTTCTCTTAAATGGAGGGGAAAAATAGTGATTGTTAGTTAACCTAGGTGGACAAAAAAAACATTTAAAGAAAAAAATAATAGTTGTTCAGGGACGAAATTCGTCGGAAATTAGAGATAGAGGAAGCTGGGATGGAAACAGTTATAAAAAGTACACACCCTCTCTCAAAGGGTTCTTAAGTCGATTTTTTTTGGACGCTTCATTGTTGGTGTTATGAAAAAGATATGCGAATTGTGGTCCGTTGTTTGGTTCCGGGTGCGTTAAATTTAAAGCAGAATGTGGACAAATTATCGTCACGGAGCCTCGGAGGGGCAAACTTTAAGCTGGCATAGTCTCATTTTTTTCGAAATTGGCTGAATTCAGCAGCGAGAGATGGTTTAGAATGTAGTAAGAACTTTGGAGAAGGTTTCAAAAGGGAGGGCATGTAGCACAACTTGACCATGATTGCAACACCCCAACTGAGAGTAATAGCACACAATAGAGCAAGATCTGTGAGTTGGGCTGGAGATCAAAGTAGCTACGTTCAATAATCATAGGTTTGTGTATGTTTGGAAGTTAGCGATGCGCCCTATAGTTGTTTGTAGGTTTGGACGGCAGCGATGCGCCCGCCCTACAATTGCTCTCATCCTGCGACTGCTAGCAACAGGGATGATCACCCAGATGACAAGCTCTTCTTTAATTTCCAGGCCGGTTGCTGCTAGGCAAAAAACGATTGAACAGAACGACTATCAGGCTTTTAGTGTAGAGGTCGACATACTGAGGACTGGTGCTGCCCAAGTGACTATTTGGTCATTTTACGACACATGGAGTTAACTTTGTAACAACCTGCCAGAGATAACGGAAATATCCAGACAGTCATGTTATGTAATCATTGTATCATACAGTCAGCTGACTTGGTCTATCAGTTCTCGTTGTTGATTAGTATAGACCTAAATCTTCTTCTAGTAGAGAAAGAATCACAATTTTTTATGCAAGGGTTTAAATTAAAATACATTTTAATAAATATCTGCAGAAAATTCAAATAAAAAATGACGTGTGTATAACAGTAAAAATCTATTTATTCTGATCCAAACTATTATACATTCACTAAAAACGCTATCGAACCTATTTTCACGAACGATGTTAAGTAAATCTAGTATGGAGTTCCACTTGGCAGCTAACAGAAGTTTTGTGAGACTCTGCTTGGGTTTCCACAGAGTTTGATGACTGACCTTATTTCACTGGGGCAGACCAGACGTCTACATGTTCTAGCTCGCCCACTAGATGCTCATCTCCCGTCTATTTCATGACCCTCTAATAGTGAAGGAAAGGGTTAATTAGTTATATAACCCAACCAGATTTGAACCCCAAACCTACTTGTAGACCTATTTATTACACTACAGATCGCCCACAATGACAATGGTAAATTGAAGAAAAGTACATACGTGAACGTGTAGCTGTAAGTTTTAGCCTGCTGTAGAGTAAATTCATTCTAGATTATCCTTCAAGTTTAACGCAGCGGCTATTGGAAATTTTTTTGGTGAACAGCTGGAATGTTGTTGACAGTTCCCGTCATTGTAAACAGTTTTAAAGTTTTTACCTTTCAGCACAACATTTCTTTCTATGGAATCCATTATCGCATAATATTAGAAGCTTATTAATTTTTTATTATCTTCCTGTTTGATTTTTTTTCAACTATGGTTGTTTTCCTCAAAATAATAATTATATTTGATTTGAGAATATTAGTTAATGAGGTTTTAATAGACGCGAATATTCTGGTTCTTTTAAGAAAGTCTTGAATCTTTTTAAAAGCCCGATATAGAAATCTGAACCGAATGTCAAAAAGACTTGCAGGAATGGCATAACCAAATTTGGATTGAGAATTCTCTTCCGCTTTCCAGCTGCACTTTGAATCGTCCATAATGTTTATGCAGATGATAATGGAAATAATTTGAATAATCCTTACAAAAATAATCCAGCATTCATGATCGTGTCGTGATGCAGGCATTAACCATTTCTCTCACGCAAACTCGTAGACAGAAACATTTCCTCAGTGGGGAGGAATCAAAGCGCCCGCTTTATTTGACCCTTGAGTGTTAATAACTACATCACGTAATGTCATGATCGACCAGGAATCTCACTTTGAACTTAGCTCTATGAGATGGATTTCATATTTGATAAAGTTGAGCTTAGCCCGTCTCACTTCCTTTAAGCGTTGCGGTGGCTATTGCAGTTATGGGGGGTAGTTTGGGCGTTTTGGGGGAGGGCGCGGTGGCCCAGGGGTAGAACATTGGCTTCCGACGCAAAAGGTCCCGAGTTCGAATCCTGGCAGTTGCGTTCCATACTGGTTGGGTCGGTGTCAGTATAATGTGACCGGCTGAGACAGGAGTCATGGTATCCCCGCCCTGTCTCGTGTGTGGCAGCACATAAAATTGTCAGACGTCCGTCTTGGGGCCCGTCCACAATATAGTCTATATAGTGCTGCTGTTGGACGTTAAACCAACCCAACCAACCAACCTATTGCGGTTATTTGTTTGGCTGTTCACAACCTACCACTGTGCCTGATATTTGATCTTTTGTCATTTATACATTCTTCTACGTGTTGTGCTAAGCGATGCCTGCTTAAGTACGGGCCAAGAACACTGATTTGACCCATATGAACACATTATTTTTTTACAAGAAGGTTAACAGTGATTTATGATCTGTAATATTGTCAGCATACGTATGTCAGGTCATAATGTGACTCAGAGAACATTAAAATATTTCAGCAAGCATACAAAATGTGTTCCAATTGTGCTTAATAATTTATAATTTAGTTGAACTAATACTGTTATAATAGTGTACTTGGTTGACTTCAGCCTCACTTTGAGTATTTGTTTGCAGGTTTCTAGAAATTCATAAGAAATTGAGTCAATATGCTCACATAGACCACACGGAAACAACTTCTATGGTCTAGAGATTCCAGATGGTAAAGAAGAGCTGAAGATTTCAAGGATGTGCCGACACATTCATCTACAGATGCCGTTTTACCCACAGAGAGCCAACAACCTGCCAGAGATACGGAAATAGACAGTCAGTCATGTTATGTAATCATGGTATCATAGAATCAGCTGACTCAGCGCTATTGGAAAAACACTTCGCCATCGGGGCCGCAAGTTAACCAGTAGCGTAGCCTTGAACAACCGCCGCTATGTTATAGCCTACTTGTTCTTCAAATGTTTGCTCTATGAAATTGACATGTAAAAAACAACAACAAAAAGGAGCAAGGACAAAGACGCCTAAAACGAAACGGTTATGTGATAATGTTCTACTGTTGCTCGATTAAAGACGACTTTTCTCTTGGATCATGCTGTCCGTTGAGCCTTTGGGTCCCTACTGAAATGAAATAGAGAATTGACTCCTGCTTAACGGTGTCAACAGGTACATTAAGGTACCGTAGATGTCCGTATTGCACATGAAATGTATATCAACATTCGCTGTGAAACGCGTATAAAAAATAACGTTATAAATTTCATCATTATTTAGTTGGGTAATACTAAGAAATATTTTAAAAATATGTTCTATTCAACAATATTCTAGATATAGGAGAAAGAAATTCATTTCTGTCTAAACAATATTCAGGTTTTAAAATCAAATTTTGAATCAAACTCTCTTCGTCCCGTCACTAAGAAGCCAGAGTCTGAGAGTCCTGGACCCTGGAGACGTGAAAGCAATCCCATCTTGTCACAGAACGGCCAATCGATACACTGACCTCCTTCACCCGGACTCGTCACGATGAGCGTTTCTTGTCTCTGCTCAACATCTTGAATTTAGCATGTCGCGCTAAGTTGTCGATATTTCCTGCAAGGAACCTGAAGCTACATCTAGATGAATCGAAGATGGATTTCCCATCTGGAGAAAAGAAAAAAAAAAATGATAGAGGCATTGTTTGTTTCATCCAATCAACTACTTGGAAAATATTAACTTGGTTTCGTTTGTTTATGCTTTGAAAATGTCGACAATACGGTGCTCTAAATATGACTTCTGAATTAGATAACAAACAATGTCTTAAGAAAATATTTTGAATACTATCTTGGAGTAACTAATCTAAAATAACTACTATTTGCAATTTAAGTTACCAGATAGCATTGATATCTATGTACAGGTAATTGAAATTTTTCATGCTTAACAACTGAAAGAAAAGCTTCATTTTCCACTCAAAGAACGAACAAATAGTCAACAAACTTTCTATACATCCATGGCACTGACATCTCTCCCATTGTTTGTATCCATTTAAATTAGTCATATATTTATGTATTACATTACGTATGTAAAAAAGATCACGTCAAAAATCTGCGAATTTATCCGTTCATTATCCAGCATCTAGGGCAAAGAATTAAATGGTCGTGAAAAGTTGCGCTCTCTCAGACACTTTAAAAACATAATACCTTCTGATATAGATACATCATTTAAGGTTTTTAAATTAACTAGGTAACTGAGTCGATAAATTTCGTAGCTTCTTATCAGGAGTCACAGGTTCGAATCCTTGTCAGCTGCCTTGATCTGTACCAGTAAGGTTAGTGTCAGTATAACTTGGAGGCCGGGGTATAAGTCTCAATGCACTTGGTCCCTCCGTGTGGTAGCACATACACATTCTCAGACTTTAGTTTTGAAACCAATCCACGAAATAAGCTGGATGCCGAATGTCAACCAAACACCCCACAAAAGCGTGGATGGCATGATATTTGACAGTCTGAAAGAGAACAGACAGCAGATGTGCATTAGAGACTCATCCACTTGCACATGTTGCTAACTTTCTTTCAGGCTTTAATTTTTAGCTCAATTAAAATTCATTGTGATGTAAAAACTTAACAATAACATCAAATGGATTTATTCACAAGGCCTTTACAGTAACTTAATAGCATTGCCATAGTTAAGGAAGATGAATATTACACTCTGCGGGTATAATTTTATTTTTTCTTCATTATCCACTATCTAGAACGATCATAATTCTTTAACGAGGCAATGGATGTTACACAAATCCCCATTGCGTTGTTGCTTCCTTGTTGGACAAAAGATGAGCTACATGGTTTACTAGACTGAATGTAATAGTTGTCTGTATGGGCGAGTTCCTGGCAGGCAGCCACAGACAATGCTGTTTTTGCTTAATGTCAGTGTCCAGTATCTGGGGCAAGGCTTTTATAGCCACACGAAGAGCAATGACTTCTCCCTATCGGGTAATTAAATGTTCTTCAAACAGAGACTGAAACGTAGTAAAAATTTGATGAGGGTTTAACGACTTGAAATGGGGAAAGTATAAAGAAAATATCATAAGAGAATGTAGCATTGGGTTTCTTGATCATTCTATACCTTCACTGCTCAGATATAATATTTCAAATATTTTAATTTTCAACCAAATGGTGTAAAAATAAAGGCACCGCACTGTTTTGAATTACCTCAACAACGGTGATTTACAGCTTTTTGGTTGCCATTTTTGTACTTTTGTTACTGGTTTTGATTAAACTCACAAACACTGATTTATACAAGTTACAGATTGGGTACGAGTTTATACAACTATTATTTGTTTTCTAATATGAAATGTTTGGAGGTTATTAACTGTTGTTTAGTTTTTCTCTATAACCGTGGCAATATTTTTAAATAAAACATGCACCATGTTCTATTTTTCAATATATTTCTTACTAATCACAAGAAACAAATTTCAACGCCTTGGTGTATTATTTCGTCAATAAACTTTTACGAGAAGAAAAAAGACACCGCATTGAACTACTTATCATCAAAAGAAACAAGTCGACATGGTCGTCCTTGATTTCAGTAAAGCATTCGACACGGTGGCCCACCAAAGACTACTGGAGAAGCTAGAACAAGCGGGCATAAGAGACATTAAGTCACCAGGAAGTTAAGACGAAAATGTTATCGAATACGATCAGAAACTAAAACCATGGTTCAGCAACTGGTTGGGTCACAGAACCCAGAGAGTAATATTAGATGGAGAAGAGAACAACATCGGAATGGTCACACCAGGGGTACCACAAGGCACAGTGCTGGGGCCTCTGTGTTTTCTTATATACATCAATGATATCGGACGTGACCTCTCTCCAGAGACACACGTTAAGCTTTTCGCGGATGGCAGTCTTATATTCAGAGAAATATTGAAAGAAGAAGACTCAAAAACTATTCAGAAAGACTTATACTCTCTTGTTGAATGGTCTAATAAATGGCAGATGTCCTTCCACCCATCAAAATGCCAGGTAATGACACTCCAAAGAAACAAAAATAAAACACAATTTGAATACGCGTTGCTTGATCATCCCATAGAAAATAATTATGGATAGCATCCAATACCTCGGCGTCCACATTCAACAAGACCTAAAGTGGGATAGACATGTTCACCATGTCGTTACAAAGGCCATTCGAACCCTTGGGTTCTTGTCACGAAATCTCCACTATTGCACCAGACTCACTCATTTGCACAAAATCGTGACTGGCAAAAACACTACTGTGAAAGTGCCACAACACTTCATGCCCCAACCTTCCAAATATCAAACAAGAAACTACCATCCAAAAAGATTCCTATATCCCCGATCCCAGACAAATGCGCACAAAAATAGTTTCTTTTCAAGAACCATATCGAACTGGCACGAACTCCAAAGCAAGATAATTGACATTGAAAGTACAGACCTGTTCAGAAAGGCACTAGATGATGAGCATATAGTGTAGGCGTTAATAAATTGTTGTCATATAATATATGATTGTATTGTTTGAACATTTGCGACATGGGCATGTATGCCACTTGCATCTTAAATAATACGAATACGAATACGAATGCTTAAGAATATATTCCTACACATAGCCACACACACACAGAAAGCCACACCATCACACGAGCAGTCACACACATAAACTCACAGCCACACACTCACAAATACATCCACACACTCACACTTTAAAAGAATATTAAATCTTAAACGAACACTGTTATGTACACTGCGTTAAGAGAATGTAGCATTGGGTTTCTTTGATCATTCTATACCGTCACTGCTCAGATATAATATTTCAAATATTCAACCAAATGGTGTAAAAACAAAGGCACCGAACTTTTTTAATTATCTCAACAACAGTGATTTACAGCTTTAGGGTGCCGTTTTTGTATTTTTGTTACTGGTTTTGATTAACCTCACAAACACTGATTTATACAAGTTAGAGATTGGGTACGAGTTTATGCAACTATTATTTGTTTCCTAATGATACATTTTTGAAAGTTATTAACTGTTGTTTAGTTTTTCTCTATAACCGTGGCAATATTTTTTTAAATTAAAACATGCACCATTTTTTTCTATGTTCTATTCATCAATGTATTTCTTACTAATCTCAAGAAACAAATTATGTCAACGCCTTGGTGCATTATTTCGTCAATAAACTTTTGTGAGAAGAAAAACAAAGACTAGGCATTGAACTACTTAAGGACATAGTAATTTTGGCGTTATATTAATTTTATCCTAGACCTAATAGCTTAGTACCTATAAGTGCAACACGCAAAACATTAAATTTGTTGAAAAAAGTTGTTCGATTTTACACATAAAGAATAGTTGCCATGGAAAACAGTAGTATAGCATTTTGAAAACGTGGGGTACCTGTTTATAAAGCTGTTAAAAGTTTGCTTTATTTGTACATAAAGTATCCTGATATCATAGATTTGGCGTAGCAGCGCTTTTTTACATCTTGATTAAAAAGGAAGAAACCCTAATTGTTGGCAGTGTGTCTGAAGTAACACATAATAAACACGCAGCGTTATTTTATAAGTATGTACAGAAAATTAATGTGTTGAAACGTAATATAGATCTAAGAAGGTTTGTACATATAGCTGATGATATAATGCTCGTCTCAATACTTAACAAAGTGACAAGGTCTTTTCTTGTTTGTTTTGAGACTAGGGGATTAAGAACATTAAATGCACTGAAGGAGTACACGTAGGTCTAGATCTAATAATGGTGAACAATATGTCTGTGGTGGTTTGGTTTTAGTGCATTTATCCTAGATTCTAGATCTGGCACAGGATATTGCAGATGTTAATTACAAAAGCCATTGTAATAACACCATACGTCTAGAAACTTGTCTGGATGTCAGTCGGATTAAGGATATAATACGTAGGCAGATGGGCATATATGAACAAAAAGACAAGAGATGCTATTAATGAAGAAAATAATTAGTACAGGATTAATAAAGATTAGCAAATAGAGAGAATGACAGAAATAGTGAGATAGAGACATATAGACAGATAGGCAGAGAGAGACACACACACAGACTGAAAGAGAGAGAGAGAGAGAGAGAGAGAGAGAGAGAGAGAGAGAGAGAGAGAGAGAGAGAGAGAGAGAGAGAGAGAGAGAGAGAGAGAGAGAGAGAGAGAGAGAGAGAGAGAGAGAGGGGAGGGCGTGAAAATACACGTCCTAAGGTCCAGGACTAATTGTAAGATCTATTTGCCTTGAAGCGCCGTGTTGAAAACTGTCAGTGCAAAGTAACAGCTTCTATTCATTATCATCATGAAAACTGACCATTAAATCAATGTTGTCCTAAGAGAAATCGGATTCTGTAAATTGAGCCAGTAATGGGACAGGTCTAACCAGTTATCTATTGAGAGAAGATCTGATAGGACCAAGCACGGTTTTATAACAACAGTAGTTTTTTTTTAACATTATGCAGAGCTTATAACCCTACAAAAGCTTTAAATAATAATTTAGAAAAGATGCACATAGACATCCTTGATAAGATGTGTATTGTAGAGAGAACACGATATAGGAATAGGAGTTTGCCTATCACTTCACTGACCAGTTGTCTTTGTATTGGTGAGCTTATAAAAGCTGCTGATGTGTGAACAAAGATGAAGGGAAATTGGAAAAGCTCCCCGATAATTGTTATTTGTCCAGCTTAAACAGGCGAGAGGAGAAAGAATCTACACAACTGTGTTAACTAGGAATTTCCAGAGGGCAATCAGCGGTGCATAATCAATATTTGGACACGTGGTCGATCTAATCGGAAGAGAGAGGAAAGGAGGGAGAGAAAGAGCGAGAGACTAGGAATGAGGGATCGAATAAGTAGGAATGAAAGAGAGAGTAGGAATTAGAGAGCAGTAGTGTGTGTGTGTGAGAGAGAGAGAGAGAGAGAGAGAGAGAGAGAGAGAGAGAGAGAGAGTAAAATGACGACGATGGAAAAAATAGAAAAAATAGAAAATTGAGAGAGAAGGAGAGAGAGAAATGACAGAAAGAGAAAGAGTGAGAGAAGGAGAGAGAAAGAGAGAGCGAAGGAGAGAAAAAAAGAGAGAGAGAAATAGAGAGAGAGAGAGAGAGAGAGAGAGAGAGAGAGAGAGAGAGAAAGAGAGAAAGAGAGAATTATACTATTGGTGTAAGAGAAATTAATAATTTCCTGATGCAGTGCCGAATCCCTCCGCTTCCTATCAAAACTTGCTCACAACCTTGCGTGTTGTGTGATGGCGGCGGGCTTGCCTTGCCCCGGTTTGCATTAAACTCTTGCAGACCCCCGACAGAGATGGCTGGATTAGGAGAAACATTTAAACACTCTGGGAGAAATCTAATTAAAAAAATGAAAATTTCATGAGCTCTACATTAGCCAAGTCTAAGAAAAGGAGCTTGCACAATTTGTGAATGAACTTTTTGTTGTTGTTTGTGGAGTGGCCGGGATATTTCGCTCACTGTGTGAACTGCATGTTGCGCTTGTATTTTGTCCGTGCCAATCATTACTGGATCATGAGCTTATGAAAATAAACATCTGGGGTTTAGAAACGTCTGAATCGCTCTAACCCTGGGTCCGTCTGCACGTCTGTCTGTCTGTCTGCCCATCCTCTCTGTCTGTCTGTCTGTCTGTCTGTCTGTCTGTCTGCCCATCTTCTCTGTCAGTTTGTCTGTCTGTCTGTCTGTCTGTCTGTCTGTCTCTCTCTCTCTCTCTCTCTCTCTCTCTCTCTCTCTCTCTCTCTCTTTCTCTCTCTCTCCCTTTCTTTCTACCTCTACCTCTTTTCCTGTCTCTCTGGATATCTCGCTTCCGCAATCCAGCCTCTTTATCTCCCAGTGTGCCCCTTTTTCATTTCTGTTGCTCCATCTCTTTTTTCCTTTCTTTTTTTCTCACGTTTTGTCTGCTTATGTTGTGCCTTCATTTTTTTTTTAAATTATTGAAACGGCTATTCATTTTTGCTTACAATGGCCCAGGCTAAACTCAATCGCTGTTTCCAAACGGGCCTGTATGTACGCGGGTTACCGTGCTAAACAATGCTATCGGCGTTGATTTAGGCGGACCTACTTGGGAGGCCTCTCCAGGTTACTGTGAGAATACGTATAACCGATTACGATCTACATTAGAGACGAAAACGAAGATGTTATTATCGCTTAGTGTTCGATTGTATAAGATTAATAACGATTTTTTTAAATCTCTATTGGGGAAATTGAGATTGACATGCCTAATTACATTAAAAATAGATAATATAAAATAAAACCAACAAGACATTAAAACGTATCACTTTTTGTTCCGTATTCTTACCTTGTTAAGCTAGTTTGGTATTGTGAGGCATAATGCTTTTTTCGAAGACTTTCATAACGCATGATATTAATTCGACAGGTCGTAGATCAACATTTTATTTTATTTACAGTACAAGTTGTTTCTTGGGCACTGGAACAATACATGACGTTTTCCATACTTATGGCACAGTGCATTGATTAAGAGACATAATTATTCAAAATGTACACAATACACCCGACAATTGCCCAGCACAACGTTTAAATGTTCTTGTTCGCACACCATTCTGGTCCCGAGGCTTTATTCGCTTTCATTCTCTTCAATACTTTATATAATCATTTTCTCTCCACACAACCTTTGCATTCCCACTCTTTATTTGTATGTCAATACATATATTTTCTTTTTCTTTTTCTTTCTTAAAAGCATGGCAATCGAATCGTGCATAAAATTCATTGAAATCGTTACCGTCAGCAATATGATTGTTTGCCGTTATAGAATCATTCTTCCTTTTACCCCCACTTAACGCATTCATTCCTTTCCATGCTCTCTTCATGTTCTTGGTTTTGAAATGTGTTTCTTTTTCGTTTTTACAAGCCACGTTACCCTTTCTTATAATTGATTTTAATTATAATTATTCGCACTTTATTTAACTCTTCTTTGTTATGGTCTTTACAACCTTCTTTCTTTTTATATTAAACACCTTTTATTTATTTCAGGGCTGAATTTCCATAGTTTTCGTTAAGACAATGGAATTTACACAAACGTTTTTACAAGAAGACACGATAGCTGTCAGCGCAGACCCGTATGTCTCAAGTGGAGAAAAAAAAACAACAACAACAAATAAAACAACTTGAAGGATAGCTTTGCTCAATGCTTGCTGACGTCTAATTATCCCTGGGCATTAAAAAAATTCAATTCGATTAAACTCAATTCTACGTCTCTTGGAAAACGCGATGATCTTTGTGTCAGAGAACAAAATATCATTATGTGATATAATATGAAATTGATATTATAGTATTGAATGCGGAAACAAAGACGGCAAATATGTCAAAGAAAAAATATTTCTAACTAACGAAGTGTTATCTTGACATGATACAGGCTGAATGCAATGCTTGGCCAAAGTTAACATTCGTAGGATTGGTTCGATAAAAGGGATATCTGCTCTCGGCATGTTGATGGCAAGATGTTTCACGAAAAAGTTTTCATGAGTAATAATTAAACTTAGAAAAAAAAACCGGAACAATTTAAATTTAAAATCATCTTAGTGCGGTCTTTATTTTGTTGAAAAGATGGGGAAATGCACTTTTCTAAAATCTAAATATGTTTTGATCGAATTGGCGGAGTTTTTTCTATATTCAATCTAGAAAACCACACGATTTTTGATAGGAACTTCTCCGAATTTAAACATCAGAACAGGATGTCCCCTTCGATTGATTTTGCAAACCCAAGTTTTCGTCAACGCCCCTATAAATATGGTTAAAGCATATACTGTATTTGGCTTTTGCATTGAGTATAAAAGCGAAGTGCACAATGCGAGGTGAAATGCGAAAAAAAAACCAGAAACAGGTATGTCTTCTAAAACATATCGCAAAACCATACCTTAGACTGAGTGCAGTGCATAAATGAAAAGTAGTATTAGAAGAAAGTAGTGTATGCATTTTTTTTTCAGAGTTTGGTTTATAATTTACTTAAAAGTCATAATTCCTGCTTTGTTGTTGTTTTTTTTTCAGAAGGACAGCCAAAGAACACCCAATAAGAAGAAGTCCACCCAGTACTTCATTGGTCTAACTTGAGTGGTAATAAGGAGATACAAGAAAGTAGTTCTGAGCTGACGACATGTGAAGTGGTGCGAATGTAATTAAAATTATGCACAACAAAGAAGTGCCTCTAACTCCTTGACAAAGTTTATGTCTTCCAAATAGCCTAACGACCAATATATACGAACAAACATCTTTTGTTGGCTCCATTTCGAACAACAGTCTTTTGCCTGATTGGAAGAGATGCTAACGTTGCCTTAGGCTATGTTTCTAAAGACTGGCTCGCTCGATATCTGTGTGTTTTCAGAATTCCACGTCAATCTTGTCAGGCGTTCGCATTGACCTGTCCACAGAATAGCCTAGTTAGGCACGGCGGACGTCAAGCCCACTAACCATGTTACTAACTAGCTAGATATATCGACATCCAATAATGCACGTCCTGACGACGTGAGCAACGGCCCTGCGTGCCTTTCAGGCAGGTTTTAGATGCATTTTGAAACCATGGAGACAAGAAAAAAAACGACACAAAATTAGCTTCTCGGTGATAAAAATAATGAGAAACTGAAAAAAAAAACTATAGTCCTGGAAGATTTTAGAATAAAACAGTTATTCTTTTAGAACCACGATGGACATTCATGTTACACAAAACATATTCAAAATAAGACGGTTTTTATGTATGTTTTAATTCCGACAGTGCTACGTCCGTATAGAGTTAGCCCAGACATCTAACGCAAAATGCCTTATGGAGCGAAGTATGACGCTTGTCCCTATAAATCTCTTATGATTCACAGTGCAGTTTGATCATTTCTCTGTCTGTATTTTCTAAATTTATGAACCTGAAAAAACATTATAATATTAACTTTATTTCGTGGTTTAAAACTACATTATGTGTATGTGTGTGTCTGTGTGTGTGTGTGTGTGCTGGGGCGGGGGGGGGATAAATTATTTATTAACTTTACAAATTAATAGACTATATTTTGCAGTTTTTCTTTATGATTGAAGAAACTCCACTGGGATAACGCATTCGACCCAAAGCTATTTATAGCAACAGAATTCAACCTTCCAAAAGTGTGTACTTGTATTTTACTTATTTTAAAAATGTTTAATCTGATCTTAATCCAGGTTTGTATAGGTTTCATTGTATTTATTAGGCGACTTTCAATGTAAGTTGTTTAAATATCATTTTATTGAACATAATTTTAAAAACCTTTATAATAAAAAAAATAGACTGTAGACACATTTAATAAGGCCTCCACAATGATTTTAATGCATGCACGCACATGCAAGTATCTAAGGCATTAATGTATCTTTTTTAACCTTTTAAGCATCTAAAAGTACTAAAAGACAAAACAAACTTGTTATGAAGGGTAAGCATTTCACTTGAGGGACGAATTTATTGAAGAACCTCAGCCTTCAAGTCTGACAACTTTTATATGTGACTTTGGTTGTATGTATCTCACTACCAAGTTTTATTGCAGTCATAAAAACGATGCATTCGAGCTATAGCAGTTATAAATAGGGGGTACCACGCTTCTGCGAGTTGGAATTTATTTTTGCTTTCCCGTCTTTCTTGACCTTAGGTATCCTATTTTACTTCATTTTATTTTTGCATAAGGGAAAACAATTTTTATTTCCCCTCTAGAATCTCCGTACAGTATGCGATGTTCAACTGTTTAATCTCACACACATTGCTCGAATAAACAAATCTACTTTCTGGATTTCTTATTTTTTTGCAAAGCTACTGTCTGTTAAATTTTTTACTTTAAGAAGTTTTTAAAATATCTTGAAATAATGTTTCATCTGCACATTTTTTCCACATGACAAGCTATGAAAATTAGTTTTCGGGGTTTTAAATTGATTACCAGAGCATAATTATACAATTAAAAAAATCAATACATGTATATGCAAATGAAGTTTGATATTGTTTAACCTAAATAAATGAGTGACATTGGGATTTAAAAACCAAAATTATCATTCTGTCTAAATATCATTTTGGTTAGCAGAGAAAGTGATAATTTCACGTCACTAGGTCTTTTCGACGTGATTCGAATCGCGGACCTCCCGATCTGGAAATGAACGCTCTACCACTTACGCCCCTACGTCAATTGTTTTTTTTCTTCCCTGATCAAAGACACGTATCTTCTTAATAAATTCTGTATAGCATGGGAGTTGAAATAACTTATTGGCGTATTGCGTGCAAGAAAGTTAAATGTGACGGTCACGTGAGCTTGTTGCTGTCAGAAGGTCAGCCCAAGCGGCAGCTGAAATGAACTCACCCACATCCGTCCACTCTTCAAACAATAGAACCGATAGTCTCTACACATAATCAGTAAGATTCGTTGATAAAGCAGAGGGTGCGGAGAAGGGAGGAGACATAACATTAGTCAAAAGATCAATTGGTTTTTTTCCTTCCGTTTAAATGTAAGATTCAGCATTTAATTAAGGAATGAATTACTTAAGTTAATTACCGACTTTAAAAAATAATATCAACGATAATAAATAATTCCCTTATCCAGGGTTCGCACTAGGTAAAAAAAATCAAGAAAGAAACGAGAATTTTGTGATAGGTTGGGAGAAGGCGGGTAACAAAAATCAAAATGCTTTAAGATGACATGATGTTTCGGAAAACTACAGGATATTTCAGTCAGGGAAAACGTCTTATAAAAAATACAAAGGGGTGTAACTTGCTACTTAAAGAAACTTTCAGTTGAATAGCAAATATTGGCATTATTTTGATATTTAGAGTTCTTAACTTGTTTTTTAAATGCGACCAAAACACACTTACTTTAAACAGAACAGTTTTACAGAGAACATTTGGAATTAAATAAAAAACATGTTTTTACTTTTACCAATTGCGATGTCAATGGGTTTCATGTTTTGAATCACGGGCTTAAAGTGATAGAGTAGCACTAGCAGTAGTAGTGCAGCCGTCTAGATCGAATTGTTGATGTGATTTAAGGAGGAAGCAAACATGTATTAAATGATGAAAATGGTCTAGAGGTAAGATGTCACTGATGACTGATAAGTGAAACATTTTAGTAAAAATTGTGTGTAGTTTTGTTTAAATATTACATTAAATTTACATGTGCATACAAATTGATTTTGTTTTAATTTTAGGATCTATGTTCATTCATGGCAGCATTAATTTTGCAGCAAATTGGGATCTTGAAAAATATTTCGAAGATTTGGTGCGGACCCTTCTAATTGGTCTGTGGCTAAAACTTTATAAAATTGAGCCCTTGTTTTTACTGTCCGATCAAAAACACAAACAGGGTCATTGTACTGAGGCGCAGACATAATTATTCTTTGACGAAGAAGAAGGAGAAGAAGAAGAAGAAGAAGAAGAAGAAGAAGAAGAAGAAGAAGAAGAAGAAGAAGAAGAAGAAGAAGAAGAATTGGGCCCTGAAAGTTAGTTTGTTCCGATCGAAAAGTGGTTTCAAAATACATGCTTCTCAGCTGTCGGGTTTTCGTCTGGGTATGGATCTCTAGTATAGATCTAATGATTTTATTATCCTTTTTTTGTTTGTTTTTGACTGTTGCCGAGACCATGTAACCGTATTAATATATAATAGGATCCTAGATCTAGATTTGATTATATATACATCCACAATGTTTAAACTTAACATAAAAACAATAACAAAACCTACAGGTCGACCTGTGGGTTACGTTGCTATTAGGCTTTTCAGCCAAG
Organism: Elysia chlorotica; assembly: GCA_003991915.1. Lineage (NCBI taxonomy): Eukaryota > Metazoa > Mollusca > Gastropoda > Plakobranchidae > Elysia > Elysia chlorotica. The sequence goes on along the minus strand of RQTK01000595.1, from coordinate 114,499 downwards.
CGATGACTGGTAGCGCGAGCCTCGTTTTCCTACACGCTACCGGTACACGTCAGAGCTACAAGTACGGTTACTATAACTCTCTCATGGCAATTTCCTAGTACTATATTTTCACACAAGTTTACACCTACTCCAAAGCAGGAGTAATGGTAAACTTTGCTCTCAAGCCTATCTAAAGCCTATAAAATCTATTACAATTACTTCGGTGTTTGTTTCAGTCAGGTTTTATATAGTTTAATTTTACCGTTTCGGCATACCTTCGCCTTTTTATCATTTTGTAATGGTTTTTCATAATTTAAATCTACAATAGACAAGTAGGCCAAATGAAAGATTGTATCCCAGTAGTTCATAAGAATAAAGAAATTATTAATAGATTTGAGTTTTTGGTACATTATTTTTTACAAATTTTAATGAAGATCTACGATATTTCGAAATAAAGTCTACATTTTCAGACTTTCCCTCATTTTTAGACGTATCTAGTCTACGACAAAAATTGACATTAATATCGGTTTAGTCTACGTAAAAAAACTACGTCAGTTGTTGGGGCCTAGATTACGACTGCTCATGAATACGGCTCTATTCATGGGAATTTCCTAGTACTAAAATTAATTTTGACCCAACTTTACAGCTGCTCCAAGGCGGGACTAAGGGATAGATTTGGTTGTAAGTGAATCTAAAGCCTATAAGAAAAAAACTATAAATACTTGATTACTTCTGTGTTGTTGTAGTAATATTAATTATGTTAGTTGTTTCCAGTAGTTCATAGGAACAAAAAAAAATTAATTATACATTTTGGATTTGGTTAACTAACTTTTTATAATTTTAAAGTAAGCCCTATAAAATTTAAAGCTAAAAGGCATCTACAATTTCACACTTTCCGTCCTTTTTAAGACTCAGCTAGTCTGCGACAAAAAATTGCCATGAATGCCGGGTTACTCTACGTAATAAAATTGTACTTTTACTTGTCTTTTACTTCTTTTTCAGGGTTGCTGGAATTGTTGCTGGTTAGGTCGTCTTTGTGTAACAAGACCTTTAGACCGACTGAGATCTTGCTGCATTATGCATGGATAATCTGATAGGCTTCCCTTTCTCCCATACTGACATTTGAAAATTAGCCAATAAAGCCGTCAACCATAGAGTTTGAAATAAAGAGAGCGTCGACTGGAGACGGAATGTAAAGAGCATAAAGTGCAGAAAGAAACTGATGTCTTTTAGAACAAACATAAATATAACGTTTGAATAATGTTCAGGGAGCAAAATAAGCATTTCGAGATAAATGAACAATGTTAGATAGTTAGGTAGGTAGATAGATAGATAGATAGATAGATAGATAGATAGATAGATAGATAGATAGATAGATAGATAGATAGATATATATATATATATATATATATATATATATATATATATATATATATATATATATATAGATAGATAGATAGATAGATAGATAGATAGATAGATGGATAGATAGATAGAAAAATAGATAGGCAGATTGATAGGGGAGCTTTAAAGATCTATAGATTTATAGATAGATAAACATATAGTTAGATAGTGATAAATCGTCGAAACTTGATCAAAGGACAATGTTTTACAACATAATTGTTTCAAATGACGCTAATGATGGTTATAAGCTTTAGGGCATTAGCGCTTGATCGATTTGCTCTGACCTCTTGTAGTTGTAGAATATCGTTTCTTTTTTTTCTTAGTTTTTAAGTGTTTTTCGAGGAGCATGCACGATAAATTGAGCTTGGTTTTATTTTGATAAGTTTGTGTTTTTTGCCAGTGCAAATATTGCAGGGCTCACTTGCTGGGGAATAGGCCTTCGCTCTTTCGGTTATTTCACATGAACTTTTATAATCAATGTATTTCTCTGTCAGCTTCCATAATAATAAATTGAGTGCCGTGGCTGGTTTTGGCGGGTTTTATCTGAAGCTCATAGATAGATAGATAGATAGATAGATAGATAGATAGATAGATAGATAGATAGATAGATAGATAGATAGATAGATAGATAGATAGATAGATAGATAGATAGATAGATAGATAGATAGATAGATAGATAGATAGATAGATAGAGAGAGAGAGAGATAGAGAGATCGATAGACAGACTGAAAGGGGAGCTTTATAGATCTATATATTTATAGATAGATAAATATATAGATAGTGGTAAATCGTCGTACCTTAATCATAGGGCCATGTTTTAGAACATAATTCTTTCAAATGACGCTAATGATGGTTACAAGCTTTAGGGTTTGACCTATTTGCTCCGACCTCTTGGTAGTTGTATAATATCGTTTCTTTTTTCGTAGTTTTTAAGTGTTTTTCGCGGAGCAAGCACGAAAATTTGATCTTGGTTATATTTTAATGTTTTTGTTTTTTTTCGACAGTGCAAAGATTGCAACGCTCACTTGCTAGGGAATAAGCTTGTTGATCTCAGTGTTATATTTATCAAGTTTTTTCACATCTTCTATTAAAACGCCACCCTAATTCTACCTCTAAAATTTAAATCAATTATTAATAAATATAAATCTCCAAGATAATTGGCCAATTTCTATTGAAGAGGAATGATGTTGGCGCTGGCAGGTTTAAAATCTTTTTATACATAGACTTACTATTTGAATAGTCACGGGAGATTATGGTGGTTGTGAGTGATCGCTAATGATCTCCCTTTCTCAGCGTTTTGTCAGAACAGAGGGACAGAGCCACATTTGGCGGTTGGAGTGTTGTAGTCACTGTTGGTAACTGATGGTGAAACTCGCTCTAACTAGAAAAACCCGTGCATGGCATGAACTTGATGTTGCTACTTCTAGAGCATTTACACAAAAACACAAGTTTTTTTTTGTAAAAAGACTGGTTTTGCCTTACATTTCAACAACAGATCAAATGCCAATAAGCAACAATATTGTAAATTTTTATAGACGATTTGAAAGACTCAATAGAACAGTTTGAAAATGCCAATGGCATTAACATTTTGTTCTCTTAATTGGTAGGAGGTCGACGGTTTAAATGTTACCTGGTGACATATCTTTGTTATATTTTTTATGAAAACCTGGGGGGCTTATACCTGGACATATTTTTTTTATCATTCCAACAGAGTTTTTTTTTATATTCTATCGAATATCTATAGCAAGGTTTTAATTGACTAAAACATATAGATGGTAAATTTAACGTTACCAGTTTTACAGATTTGCCGTATTGTGCTGGGACGTGGGGTTACCAAATCATCTTTAGAGAGGTCGGTCAGTTTTAGAGTAACATTCGCTAGATACAAGGCTCAAGAGAAAGTGTGGCTGTATTAAAAAAAATCTAGCGTGAACAAATCTGACTTGTGACCTATTTAAATTACGCGTTGGCATGCTGTCAAACTTACACTTTAATGGATACCAGGAGATATAAAGATTCCAGTGAATGAAAGAGTAGACAAACTAGCTAAACAAGAAACAAGATGCCCCCAAAATACTCAACCAACATCCATGACTATAGCCAAACAGATTATAATGAACAACAAGAAAGAGTAATGCTAAATGAGTGGGCTGTGGGAAAGACTGGAAGATCTGTCTTTAAAAACATGCCGACACCCAACCAGAAAGACAGCATTAACTTTCTGAAAGGTCAAGAACAGGCGACAATATATCGGCTGAGAACCCAGCATATTCCACTCAACTACTACATCCATCGTTTACAACCCCAAAAAGAACCGTTCTGCTCCCTTCTGCCCCCAAACATACGAAACAGTCCCACATATCTTTTTCAACTGTTCTAAACTACAGGACCTCCGCACAAAACTTCTCCTACCTAATCCTACTTTGGAGAACACATTATACTGCGGAAAAGACCAACAAGAAAGGACATATAAATACTTCACAATGTCATCAAGTCGAAGGGCGCAGGCTCAAGTGGCGCCGGAATCGGAAAAATAAAGTATATAGCAGACTACATTGATAAATACAGAGAGCTCACAGAGAGAAGGCCTTTGAATTCGCTTGAGGACAAGGAGAGAAACAGTGTAAGTAAAAATTTAAAATACTAATAATTTTTCGTTCACCACCTCGACAAAAATAGTAGGGCACAAAAAAGATACTTTTGTTTTTGGAACTTCAAAGAGGGTTCTATGGCAGTACGACCAATATCATGGAATAATCTTAAGAACTGTCCTTCTGCGGAAAATCGCATACTTCTCATGTCACCTTCAGTGATTGATGACTCGGCAGCTTCTGGGAAATACAGACACCATTTATCAACCTGATAAGTGCAAAGAACTTCATGTTTGGAGTGTTCTCATTATAAAAGTATGTCTGACATCTTACTGTCACCGTTTGTGTAAAATTTATCTTTTTTTTTTGTTTTGTTTTTACAATATTTAACCTAACAGCAACATACATACCAGTAATTTAAAGAACTTTTGAACCGAGATTGTCCTAACCAAATAACTTATTTCTTTTAGCCTTAATTGCGGTCAAAGTCAAGAACGCGCTTTTCAACTTGGAAAAAAATTAAAAAGGGCAAAGAACGAAAGAGATATCTTGATTTGGAGAGGTTGAAACAGCTCAGTTGGTTGAAAACCCGACTGACATTATAATTGGTTTCAGAAGGAAAGACACGATGTCCAAGACCTGACTAATCCATGGTCTAGACAGTTCAAACCTCACATGGACCTGGAGTGCTGGAGTTCTGGATACTTCCAAGGTGTTGCACTCACGTTTCCGATCTGGTTCATTTTCAACCACCGAGTAGTGTGAGCTTCAATAAGTGTGGGTGTTTGTGTGAGTGTCGATGGGTGGGTGTGTGTTTGCGTGAGTATCGGTTGGTATGCATATATGCACGTGCTAGTCCAGAAATTGAGCTAATATTTTTTTTCTTACACAGTCCTACACATTTCTCGCTTCATAGTGATTTGCTGTTTCCTTACGTCTTCTTTGTTCATGAGTCCTGATTATCACTAATATTACTAATGCACATAATTATACAATCGGGAGCTTTACCATTACAATAATTGTTGATTTTTTTTAGATATCACAAATTGTAACATTATCGGCAGCATCACCATAATTAGAATTATATGTAGAATCCTTATCATTATCATCATCATCAACGTACCATCATCATCATCATCATCATCATCATCATCTAGTAGTAGTAGTAGTAGTAGTAGTAGTAGTAGTAGTAGTAGTAGCTCATCATCATCATCATCATCGTCAACGTACCATCATCATCATCATCATCATCATCATCATCATCATCATCATCATCATCATCATCATCATCATCATCATCATCATTATTATTAATATAGTTATTCTTATCAACTTTTTCAGTGTCACCAATAATCATTATTAAAATTATCTTGATAAAAAGTCACCGTTTTTACCATTATAATCATTGTAATCATCAGCATCATCACCATCATCATCATCATCATCATCATAAACATTATCATCATTCGTCATCATCACCATCACTAGCATCATCATCATTTTCATGAACATCATCGTAAGCATTTTCATTAGTATTATGATTAATGATCATCATCATCAACACCATCAGCAGAAGCACCATTATCACCATAGTTCACAGAAAATTTACTGTGCAGTAAAAAAATATTTAAAATGATTTTTTTTCCTTCAACAAGACTTTTTCAAATGATGACTAACTCATACACGATGATTGCCAATATAAAAAAATGTTTAAGCCGTTGGAAACCACGAAACTGATGGACTTTATTGTTTTCAGATAGCATAAGAGGTTGTTTTTCTCAGTGTCTGAGTCTGTGTCTGTGGAGTTGAAATATTTTAACCCTTGAAAACCAACAGAGGTTTTTGTTTTGTTTTAAGTTTTAAAAGGCCCTTGAACAGCACAAACTTAAGTTAGAGAATCAACAAATCCATGGAAAGTCAATTAATGTCCCACTTATGTGCCGTTCTCCTAGGCCCTCACAATATTTGTTTAAGTTGTAGAATTTATCTTGAGCATTACTTACTCTGAGGCCGACAATCAAGTGGTTCCACATAACAAAATAAAGTATTATATTATAATGAGGCATATGGCAGGATAGAACGTTAATTTAGCTAACTTTGTCAGCCACAGTATTTTATAAAATCTACATAATAATATGATTATAATAATAGCCGACTCACCGTATAGCACCGTATTATTGAAAAACAAAAAACAGAAGCATAATGTGAAATCCCTGAGGTACGACAACGACATACAATGTGAATATAGAAGAGCGTATAAACTCTTAAAGAACCCCATGTCCCTTATTTTGAACAAGATTTTAAGAGTAATTGCCAGCGCTTTTTCAAATAACCAGGCCTGTTCTGTTTCCATCGAAAATGTTTTATTTTACAAGGTCAAAAATATTGCACTAAAAGCTCCTTGACCCAGCACGCCAATTGTAGTCAAGGCCTTAGACTGTCAATAATATCCTTGAGAACACGTAAAGTAAGCCTCAGTGGAGTGCTGTCAGAGAGGCTTAAAACTATTCTTTCTAATTCAAAGCTCTTTAAGCGTTTCCACGAATAGATCTTAGGCGGAAAAAAGTAAACGAGAAAAAGAAAAAGAGAAAGAGAGAGAGAGAGAGAGAGAGAGAGAGAGAGAGAGAGAGAGAGAGAGAGAGAAAGTGAGAGAAAGAAATAGAGAGAGAGAGAGAGAGAGAAGAGAGAGAGAGAGAGAGAAAGAGAGAGAGGGAAAAAAAGAGAGAGAGAGAGAGAGAGAGAGAGAGAGACAGAGAGAGAGATGGGGCAGGGATGGCAATCTATTTGAAAAAACAAACGATATACAGTAACTATCATTTTTTGGCTCGAGCCACCCCCAAGTTGTGTAAAGGGGCTCTCTGAAGAGATAGAAGTGGTAGTGGAAATGATAAAGCCAGGGTAATAAAAAAAAGTCGCTTCCACGATGATATATACGCAATAAGATGGAATGAGTCCCCGTAAAATAGTCTTAGATTTAAAAAAAAACACAGGCAGACCAGCAGTCATCTAGCCGAGATAGATCAGTTATCAGTATATACAGACAGTGACAAAGTAAGACTCACAGAAATAACCATGAATATCCCAATACATAAAGAAAATCCAATGAAAGCATCTAAAACAGTGTGGGTTGAAACCAACGTCTTCACTCTCAAGCGCTTCTCTTAATAACCAACGTCTTCACTCTATTCTCAAGCGCTTCTCTTAATAAAGACGAATCGCTCTGGCGAAAGATGTCTTATAATATCTTTTCTTGCTGGTTACTTCCAGAAAAAATCGTGAAACCTTCTATCCCTTCCCCTACCCCCACCCCAAAAACAAAAACAAAAACAAAACAACAACAAAAATTCGAAAAGCGCACTGCCTCCACAATGTGTGTCTTCCACTCCAGATGAGACCGGAAGTCGGGAGAGTTTGAGCAGAACTCGGTCAATGTCAGGCCGAGACAATTAGTTCTGGACAGGCGTCCGATTGGTCTGTGCTTCATCGTTTAACTCCTCTACCTCCGGGCCGGTGGAAGCCCCTCATCGGTCAGATGCCTGTGGCGGGAGCATTAATTGTTTCACGTTTGTTTTTCTTTTTTTATTGAACATTTCCAAATCTCTCTCTCTCTCTCTCTCTCTCTCTCTCTCTCTCTCTCTCTCTCTCTCCCTCTCTCTCTCTCTCTCTCTGTCTCTCTCTCTCCCTCTCTCTCTCTCTCTCTCTCTCTTCTCTCCTCTCTGTCTCTCTCTCTCTCTGTCTCTCTCTGTCTCTCTCTCTTCTCTCCTCTCTCTCTCTCTCTCTTTCTCTCTCTCTTACACACACACACACATACACACACATACAGACACTTTTCTAATTTATTATGTATTGCTATCAAAACTTTCACCATGGATGGTGGTATGTTGGTAGTCACGACTCTAGGTTAACCCTGCCAAACACTAACTGGTGTACTTTGCAAAAAGGCCAGAGATTATTTTTATTTTTTTCTTTCGTTTAATTAAAAAGGAGAACAAATGTAGAATTGCGTTGTAGCAAACTGTTTTATCGGACACAACAACGAACTCAATTACAAACACAGTTCTTCTCATTTTGACTTCGGTTCTGTATGTTGAAAGAAAGTTATATTAACATCAAACGTATTAAACGACGCTGGCTAACCCCTTGAACTAGTTACGTTTCGTTATAAACTTATGCCGGCTCATTTTGGGCACATTTCTCATGAGCAATGCCTCAGTTAAAAAGAGATAGTTTAACCATTGCTCCACCCAAGGACCTAGTACTAGTAGTAGGCTGCTGGTGCGCCTCATGTCCCTCTAGAACTAGATCTAGGCGGCTGTGGACGGTCGGGCGTCGTTCTAGCAGCCTGGCGTGACCCACAGCCACAGGGACTGGTTACATTTTCTCAGGGGTTGCCTTTAAATCCCTTTGCAAAGTATTATTTCTCACGCAAAATCCCAACATAAAAATCACCCCGTTTATAATGACCACGGATAAGAAGGCTTATCTGAGAGTATATCGATGCATTGTTAGCTAGGAGGTAAAACAGCTAGATTGGATAGAGTTATCTGTTTCCTTTTGTTTCTCGTTGGTTTCACTTTGAAGTGTGGCCTATAAAACTGAAAATGCTTGGATAGCACGTATAGCATACACGACACGTTAGTGAATTAATGGTAACGGGAAAATATTTCAAGCTAAAACAACCTAGGGAAGAAAACTGCTTTCTGACATCAACAAAGCTAGGAAATAATGAATTTTCTCTTACATATCAGACACCCCAACCTTAGCAGTTGCCTGAAAAGACCATTAAATACTTATATAAAACTTAGTCAATTAACTGTCTCAGTTTATATCGATATTTACTGTAACACTTTTAAAAGACACATTGGTGGTCGATTTTTAGATCTCACATGCAGGTTGTGAGACGGCTGGTGTTCGTACAGACAGGTTACTTCACTTAGTTGCTACTTAGCCTGGACATTGGGCTACATAGATAAACACATTTTGAAAAGATTTGGTATCACATGCACACACACACATAAATATACAAAACAGTTTTGAGATTTTCATCGTCCATATCTTAAAAACTAATTAATCGAAGAAGCGAACTCCAAATTACAAAATCTACATTTTATTGATTAAATATGATTTTCTCTTGATAATGCATCAAACTTTTCAAATGTATGTGATTGGTAGAACAATGCAGATTAGCTGGTTTCCAAAAATTACTAGGAATACTTGTTTAACCCAATAAAGCTCCTCTCTGAATGTTGGCAAGAGAATCCCCGCTGTTTCTTAGACGAATGGCTTATCAAGAGTATGTACTGTTTACAGACTTTGCAAAAGAGAAAATCCCCTCACTTAAAACAAATGTCAGTAAAAAAATTCAAGACTTAATTCCTTTGTTAATAAGTAGGATTTTACAAAACCTATTAGACCGACTCCGACTCAGCTACTTTATCCACTTGCCGTTTGGAGTGTCCCTAGTAATGGGGAGTTACATCCCCCTGGATGGTTGTTATTTCCCCTATCTGCGGTGGGCACAAGCCGCGAGAGATGCACTTGTTCCTGCTCTAAAACTAAATATTATTACGACCGTCTCCCGGAACCAAGGAACCAATGGGAGGTTGAACCATAACTGCCTTTTCAAAACGATGTTGCCAAACTGGTCTAGGATATCATGGACACAATATAGCCCTTACAATGCTGACGTGCCGTATATACAGACTCACTCTCTATCTCTTCCCCTCTCTCTTTTACCCTATCTTTTTTCTTTGATCATATATGTCTGTTAGAGCTTTTTTCTTCGTATTTATTGTTTTTTTCCTTTTTATGTCATCTAGAAAGCAAAACAATCTAGACAATTACTAATTTAGAGGAAAAAAAACAAATAAAAAAATAATAAGTATATAACTGTCAACATCAGCAGTAAGAGAAAGAAAAAAACTATCAGTCGAAGCAATATTAATATAATGTGTATGATTATTCTGGTGAAATTGATGACAATTGTAGTTTGTTCAAGAGGTCGTGTTACGCAGAGTGGCTTTTGAAAATGATGGTGATCGGTGGATGAGGCGGTTAAACTTTAAAGTAACCCCTTATGAAACAATTCAAGTACAATATTCAAGATTACTGTCTGCGAAGGCTTTTAGACTGACATAATAACTACTAATATCAATATTTCTGGTTATGGAACATTAGAAACAACATAAAGAGAACTAAATAACCCTTTGTCCTTGGAATTGGAATAAAACAACAGTTAAGAACAAGGTGCTCCGCTACTCCATTCCAAGTGTAGATTCAAGTATAAATTAATTTTGTCAGTGAGTCTCGGATATAGCGAAGTAAGTATGCCGGCTATAAAACTTCGTTACGTCCGAGTTTTGTTACCGACAATGTCGTAAAAAACACAACTATGTAATTGCTTAAATTTTGTTTGCTGTCTTTTCAAGTTATTGAAAGTTTTAACTTCTCTCTCTCTCTCTCTCTCTCTCTCTTCTCTCTCTCTCTATCTATCTATCTATCTATCTATCTTACACTGAAAAGTCCCACCGACGTTAATATGTTGAATATCATAGGATCGTTATTAGTCTCGAGTTTTGTTACCGACAATGTCGTAAAAAACACAACTATGTAATTGCTTAAATTTTGTTTGCTGTCTTTTCAAGTTATTGAAAGTTTTAACTCTATCTATCTATCTATCTATCTATTTATCTATCTATCTATCTATCTATCTATCTATCTATCTATCTTACACTGAAAAGTCCCACCGACGTTAATATGTTGAATATCATAGGATCGTTATTAGTCAGCTTTTTTTACAGCAGAATAAACCCTTATCATAAAGTAGGGCAGATATGTGACAGAATTGTGGATTTTCTGATAAAAGCATCAAAATTCACGCAGATTACTTTTAGGATATATTTAAAAAATTGAATTTTGATGCCAACCCGGAAGACGGTACATCAAGAAGTTATTGAGTTTAAAGCGATTTCGTTTTCAGATCAGGAAGTTTTCGGATTACAGCGACATGAAGGGGACAAATTTTTAAAAGTTAAATCTATTGAAATAGGATAATAAACATTTTCATCCGATTATGAAGTTATCAAAATAAAATAGAACAACCGATGTTCTATTGGGTTTTTTTTTTGGGGGGGGGGATTAAGTAAACGGATGTTATATAATATCAAGTTAATGCTTATTTAAAAAGAGAAAAAACGGAGGTGCGCAAATTGAAAGAGAGAGAGAGAGAGAGAGAGAAGAGAGAGAGAGAGAGAGAGAGATTGAGAGAGAAGGAGAGAAAATAATGAAAGAGAGGCAAAGATTTTTTTTTCGGGGGAGAGGGGGGGGGGCGAAGGGGGTTATTGGTGTATCAAGAAAGTTTAACTTTTTTTCGTGTGTATCTGTATCTGTGTCTATATTTTATCCAACAACTCTTATGAATGGATTCATATACTTAACTGTGACTCTACCGTATACTTCTTCTTTTTAAACATAATAATTACAGTGGCTAAGCACATGCACTAGACAATTTATTGTCCATAGGAATGTTGATTTATCACCCGTTGCAAATATTTCGTGAAGCCCAGATATAAGCGATGATTTTGCGGTAATGTTGCTTCATCACGGTGTTCGTTGTTAGCCAGACTCAGCAATTAAGTCCTGCTCTCACCTCTGTTATCAGAACTTCTTCTCTGCATCTTTGATTAATCAACGGTAAAAGCGTGTTGATGATGATATAAATGCCCAGCCGGAGAAAGAGAGTTTATGGGAAATCAAAATAACGTGATGGTTGTAACTTTTTTTGTAAACGTCTCTTGATTGGGCTAGAGAATAATTATATCTATTTTCCATACCCTTTTGCATTAGTCGGCTTACAAGCATCACGTGACTGTTGTGAGAAAAAAGTCAGACCCATTCTCACATGGTCTAGACGTATATAAAAATACATTTACCGTAAATCTGTCTCTTTTTTTCTACACTTTTATGACTTGCATAAATTATGTGATGGCAATTAATTTCACAGCGTAGTTTGTGGTTTATTTTGCAATTTGATTTTAGTCAAGTATTGCGCATGCCTATGAGAAACGGGCAAGGTTTTCAAGCGGCAAAGCCACAATGGTATATTAATGTTTGCAGTAAATGGAAAAGAGATCTATATTATTGAACCGTAAGGCACAATTATGACAGTGTATATTGGCTGTGGTGTATTTGGATGTCTAGGCACCATCACGCGCATTGTTTGATTATATATACAAAATTTGCTTTGTAGTTGGGCCTGAAAATTGAGAACTTTTTTCCAGCTGGTGTCATGGTGCGTTTTGAAATAAACTTGCTGAGTACCTGTTGGTTTTTGTAGGTTATTTTGATTGCATAACAAATTAATTCCCTTCATGCTTAAGCTTACTTAGTTGCTGTTGTTGTTGTTTTTTTACCGAGAATGCCTCAAATTGAAATATTATCATGACTTTAAAACAAAACAAAACGGAAACACAGTCAGTGCATCGGCTTGTAAGCCAGATGCACAACAAAAAAACACAGTCATATGTAAAATAAAAATATTATTACTTAATGACTACCACATAAAACATCTTAAGAACAGGGCGGCTTCATAAAAAAATATTGCTTATGAAATAGAAGTTTATTAAGCATGAAACATGTAAAAAATCTAAGACAATATTTGAATACTTGCTTTTTTCGTTTGTTGATTGTGTTTTTGTTGTTTGATTGTTGTTGGGTTTTTTGTTTTTTCTTGTAAGTCATATTAATTTTTTTCCCCTTGCCCTTTATATTTATACACGCCTTACATAATCTTCTGTATTGTAGAAAAAATAGAATAATGTAATTTCACTAGTCCATTCTTTGAACGGAAATATCATTAGTAAAATCGTGTAAATAAGCGTGATCACTGTGCAGTCTTCTATCAGTAAACCTGAAATTTTCACCAAATTAGCAAACTACAAAAAGTTATGTGGAGATAAACATTGCTCAGGAAAAAGTTTAAAAGATTTTTTAAAATTGTTAAGGTTTGTTTTTGGATTGGAATGAAGAATAGATTCAAACGCTATTAAATAGTGTTTAAATTGAGATGATAACATACATACGTTCCACTCTAGAAATCCGGGATCGGAAACAAGATGAGCAAACGGGCAGGAGTGTCTGTACGCGGGGTTGGGTGGGTTGGTTTAACTTCCAACAGCAGCACTGTATAGGCTTTATTGTGGACGGGCCCCAAGACGGACGTCTGGCAATTTTATGCCGCACACCTGACAGGGCGGGGATACCATGACTCCTGTCTGTGCGCACTAGATCTATAGTTAGGTAGAGATAATTATATAGACATCGCTATCCACAAATTTTACTACACGCACTAAGGCGTACAGTTATTTTGTAAAAAAAATATTTGCTATGCGCACTATAATGTATTTATTTTTCAATAAAATTATTGTTTGCTCGAGCTGCCGTAGAAATTGAAACTCTCTCCCAGTTTAAGGTTTTCTAGGTCTCAGGATATGTGTATAGAATTGTAGGTAAAAATATTGCAATTTGCACCGTTTTTTGTTGTGTTTTTGTTGTTGTTTCTTTTCGTTTCGCTTTTTTGTTTTTGTTTGTTTATAATTTGAATAGAAATACGTTTCTGTTAATTTTTTTTTTAAAGATATGTCCTAGGTCCCGTGGATGGCAAACCTTAATGAGTCACGCATTAAGTAACTGAGGAGGACAACCACAAAGTGAAAAAAGACGACTCTAGGCCTAGTTACGGTGCATCGTATGGGCCTATATTTTTTTTAATTCTCAATATGTGAAGAGACAGCGATTGTGTAGATTATAAACAACCAATTTTTTGTTCTTAAGTGTCGACCCTAACTTAAGATTTTGCAGATTTTTTTTTTTTTTTGTATTCTAGACATAACGACTTTTCTCAATAAGCATTTAGATCTAGATAAGTACAGGCACAAGAAGTAAAGAAAAATAAAGATCAAGCCGATTTAGATTTAGATTTAGATCTAAGTAGGCACAAAAACTTGACATAAGCTTACAACCAGATAAGCCTAGACCTAGGATAGACCCTTCTCACTCTAATGCGGATAAATATTCCCCGGGAAAACATTCAGAGGTTATAGAAAGTATACATTTAGTAAGTATTATCATTAAATTCGAATCGATAGATGTGTAAAAGATTTATAAAAGCTTATAACCGTGGAACACACCTCATATATTATGTATATCTCACATATTGATTCTGATCAGTCAAAATAATGTACCCGACTTTAGCAAAATCAGTGGACCATGAAGTTTTGTTTCTTTTGTTTTATAAATTAACGGTAAGTAATTATGAATTCAGTGCCATTGCAAAATAGAGCTACAGTCATGCACAATTTTAAGATCGGTGATGTAGCTAATCCTGTAGAGGTGAGCAAAAGATTGAGAGATATTTTTTCTAATATAGATTAATAATTATGATAATTTATTTGCAACATAAAGTACATAGATATTAAAGTAATTCTTTCCTAGTTCTCGAATTATTTATCTTGAGTGCGTGTACTAAAACCAGAGACTATGTTAATGACATAGACTATACTTCCAACTTTCTGCTAATACTGCAAACCTGACACGCCAAAAGAAGAGACCCCAGGAAACCAGATGTGTGCTTACTAGACAGATTACGAAGTCTACATCGCTCGGTGGGCGACACCATACACGAGAAAACAGCTGTCCATGCAAAGCTAAGTAAAGATAACGAAACAAAGGGGAAAAAGTCTTGTTTTTGTGATAACAGTGTGTCATTGCACACTTCATATAAACGAGGAAAAACTGGCTCAAGTAGTGGAACGTTGGTATCTCAATCGGGAAGTCCGCTGTTGGAAACCTATGATCAGTTCAACAAACACTTATTTGCTTCTTTGTGTCGCTAACTGGTTTGGTCGGTATAATGTAACTAGCTGAGACAGACGCCCTGTTTTGTTTAGGGCATCACCTTCCGCACTTTACATCATTGACTTTGGCTGTTAAATATAGCTGAAAGCAGCTTAAAACAATCCGATCTAAAGGGAGGGAAGTCTCCAAAAAAGTAAATAAATTATCTACCTTCTCTTTTCCCCTCTCTCTCTCTCTCTCTCTCTCTTCCTGCTACCAATCTACATCAGACTTTTTCTCTTTTTTTTGTCAGTATTCTTGCTATGCGGCTCTTATTATCATTTGCACTTTCTAACAAATTCTATCTTTATCTAACTATATCATACTATCTTTCCAAATTTCTGATACACTCTTTCTGTATCTAACTTTATAATTCTATCTCTTCCATTTTCTGACCTTATATCTCAATCTAACTCTATAATTCTAGTTCTAGCATTCTGTCTCTCTCTATCTCACTCAACATCTCTTTCTGTCTCTCTCTATCTCTCTCTGTATATCTTTTTATCTTTCTTTATGTCTCTGACTCTCTGTCTGTCTCGATCTCTCTCTGTCTTTACTACATTAATAATTATATCTTCTTTGAAGATTTAGAACTAGCAAAAACATAAGGAATGAATCCAAGCATGTGTATCATCAACAGTCCTTACAGTACAAAAAACGTAGTTTTGAAAAATCGAAATCGAAAAAACAATTGTCCATGCAAAGATAAATTAAGATAACGCAACCAAGGGAAAAAATTTACTGTTTTTTGTGATGACAGTGTGTCATTGCATACTTCTTATAAACGAGGAAAAACTGGCTCAAGTGGTGGAACGTTGGTGTCTCAAAGGGGAGGTCCGCTGTTTGAAACCCATGATCAGTTTAAATAATACTTATTTGCTCGATTGTGTCCCCAACTTGTTGGTTCGGTATCAGTATAATGTAACTAGCTGAGACAGGCGCCTAGCCTATCCGCCATGTCTTGTGTGGGGCATCACCGAAAATTGCCAGACGTTAGTGTTGGGGCCCTTCTATAATATAGCCGATGTAGTGCTGTCGTTGGGTGTTAAGCAAGTAACACAACTAACTCAATTTTGCCTCCTAACTTCAAAGGTGATAAACACATTAGAAACAACTATATTATATACTTTCGTTGGTAACAACAACCCAGCACAGCCCGTTGTAATGTTTTCAACAAGTGCGAAGACCGAGGCGTGGATTCCGTGAGCGACTTGTGTTCTGTTGATATCATACAATCAATTGTCTGCCTCACAGAACCATCGTCTCTGCTATGGCAGCTTGAGAGCCCGGACAGTTAGAACGGACAACATCGATGTGTAGATATGCAAATGTGTAGACCGTAGAAACGTATTCATCTTTAGTTATCTGTGGCAGGTAGTCTAGAGCAAAGCAAAATGATAATACATCTTTTGTGGGCTATTTCAGGGCATGAATTTGGTTTTACTTTATTAAGAAAAAGCAGACATAAAACGGCTTAGTATGTGAAAGGGTGTAGTAATGTAATGATTAACATTAAACAACAACCTTGAAAGGAAAGCACACTCAGGCGAGACACGCCTTCCGCACTTTACATCATAGACTTTGGCTGTTAAATATAGCTAAAAGCAGCTTAAATCAATCCGATCTAATGGGAGGGAAGTCTCCAAAAAAGTAAATAAATTATCTGCCTTCTATTTTCCTCTCTCTCTCTCTTTTTCTCTGTCTCTATCTATTTTTTTATCTATCTTACTCACTATCTATCTATGAATTTAACTTTCTATCTATAATAAATATCTATGTGTGACATTTTCACTGTTTTTTTTGTGACCCATCCTGCTACCAATCTACATCAGACTTTCTCTTTGCTATGCGGCTCTTATTATCGTGTCCACTTTCTAACTCACTCTATCTTTATCTAACTTTATCATTCTATATCTTTCATTTTCTGACTCTATATCTCTATCTACCCCCATCATTCTAAGTTTAGCGTTCTATCTCTCTCAACATCTCTCTCTCTCTCTCTGTCTCTCTCTATCTCTCTCTGAAATTATTAGCTTTAATATACACCAAACAGGAAAGATAAAATGAGATAACCCAATACATCATCGTTTTAATATTTGTTTCAGTTTAATTATCTTTTTAAATGAATCTAATCATGGTCTAGACTTAGCCACAAAAAGTACACAAAAAACGTAGTTTTGAAAAATCGAAATACAATTGGATTGGATCCGTTAAATTATTTCACAATGTTAAGATCACTTGCAAATTTGTGTTGAATGTAAGAACTGAAGCAGACTAAGTGAAATCGCTTCACGAGTCCCTACAAGGCTCTGACCTGTGTCCACACACTGCGGGACGTAGCCCTCCACATGACAACCCCAGTTCTCATGGCTGAGCCATATCATACATTTCTTTTTTACCATAAAATAAAGTATCGACGCCGCGATCCACCTTCTTCTCTTCCTAACTCTCAATTTGATCCTATGCTATTCAGAGACAGCCAATCGGTTGTTTTTTTTTACGTCCACCTTTTGTCATTAATTTTTCAAACACAACGCGTATTCCCTCTTGTTTTGCTAAAACTTCCGTTTACTATAATCTGGTATCTATTTCGAGAGGATCCATAGCAGGAAACCAAATTCGCCGACTTTGATGTGTGCTCACTGCAGCTCGCCGTAATCCGATCGGGAAAGTCCAATAGTAAACACTGAGGGTGTGTCGCCACACCTATTCAGCAACTGTATCCTCTGTCTCTTTTTCTGCCATTGTTTTTCTCTCTCCCTCTCTTTCTTTCTTTTGTCTATGTTTCCCTCCGTCTTCTCTATTCCCCTCTCCCTATATATTTCTCTCTATCTCCCTCTTCTCCCTCCCTCTCTCTCTCTCTCTCTCTCTCTCTCTCTCTCTCTCCTCTCTCTTTCCGCTCTCTCTCTCCTCTCTCTCTCTCTCCTCTCCCTCTTTGCATAATACTCGTACAATTTTGATTTTAGCTACATTTGTCAATCAAGCAAATAACAAATCTCTAGTTTTAGTAGTAATAGTAGTAGTAGTAGTAGTAGTAGTAGTAGTAGTAGTAGTAGTAGTAGTAGTAGTAGTAGTAGTAGTAGTAGTAGTAGTAGTAGTAGTAGTAGTAGTAGTAGTAGTAGTAGTAGTAGTAGTAGTAGTAGTAGTAGTAGTAGTAGTAGTAGTAGAAGTAGTAGTAGTAGTAGTCGTTGTAATTTTTCTTTATGCTGTTGTTGTTTTTTGCTAATAAAACCACCAACCATTTTAAAGCAGAATGAATCCGCACAAGTCACACGATTCCCGCGGATTAGTTTGCTGGTTTCTGAATTTTCATCGCATAATCGCATGAAGCTAGGCTGCCTGGGGATAGGGTCGCAAGACAAAATCTGAGGTAAAATGAACGTGCCATACAGAGACCGACTGGGGATACCAGGGAGTTTGCCTCACCCAGTCACAAAGTACCGACACCGGCCTAACAAGTGGCAAATCAAATTGGCTTTTTTCGGGATCGAATTTGGGACCTCTCCACCTCGTGAGCTACCTTCTCTCAATATCGACATCTTCAAACACGCACTGAAATGTTTTCAAAATGAGATAGAAACTCGAGATCCTCGACATTGAGAGTAGAGTGTTGAAGATGTATCTTCTCGTATCTATACATTCTTCATCGTGTCCTCAAGTCGAAGGACGCAGGCTCAAGTGGTTCTTGGTTCTCTATAGAGTTTAACGTCTCCTAGTTTCATCTACAAAATCCTATACGGGCCCCAAGACTTACGTCTGTCAATTTTACGTGCCGCCACAAACGAGACAGATCGGTGATACCATGACTTCTGTCTCAGCCGGTCAGAGTATACTAACACCGATGCAACCAGTTATATGGGATAATATTGGACAAATAAATCTGCCGATCGTGGGATTGAATCCGCGAACCTACCTCCTGATCTCAAGACCAACGCTCTACCACATGAGCCAGTTCGCCCCCCTAAGTGGCTGCTGGATCGTAAAAGTAAAGCAAAGCAGTAATGATCAAGTCCGGCAGGGGAAGTTAAATTACAAAGTTGGTTTTTTTTTAGATTCGTTTTAAAATTATTCTTTCTATATGTTTTTGTAATAAAATCTAAGAAAATGCTTTATACTCGACATTGGATGAAGTCTAAGTATTAAAACATTTCTCGTATCTATACATTCTTCATCGTGTCCTCAAGTCGAAGGGCGCACGCTCAAGTGGCTCCTGACTCTCTGTAGAGTTTAACGTCTCCTAGGTTCATCTACAAAGTCTTATACGAGCCCCAAGAGTTACATCTGTCAATTTCACGTGCTGCCACAAACGAGACAGGGCGGGAATACCATGACTCCAGTAGGTCATATTATACTGACACCGACCCAATCAGTTAAAGCGAAGGAATATTGGACAAATACAGGCCTAATTCAGCAAGACAGCAATGATAAAGTCCGGCAGGGAAAGTTAAAATACATTTTGGATTTTTTAAAATTATTCTTTCTTTATGTTTTTGTAATAAAAAATCTTTTTAAAAATGTTTTATATTCGGCATTGAATGCAGTTTAAGTATTAAGATAAGCTCCAATGTGTCTAGAAATCTTTGTTCAGCGATATACAATAGTTTTTTTTTAATGTTGAAACTCAACATGCTTTCCTCTTTTCCATAAAGCTATTTAACAGAAAAAAATTATACTGTGCCGCGACCACACAAATAATTAAAAGTTCTTAGAACATTAATATTTTAGAATTAGAAAAGACATTAAGGAATGAATCTAAGCGTGTTTATCACCAACAGTCCTCAAAGGCGTGGGTATTGTTAGCACGACAACGCGACACACCGTTCTTGTCCTGCAGCTAGGTAACAATCTCGTTAGAACAGTTCCTAAATAAATTATTGATAGTTTGAGTTCCAACGTAACTCTAACCTGTGCGTTCTCGCTCTCTCCCTAACTCTACCTAGCTCTCAATTTGTTCCTATGCTATTCAGTGACAGTCAGTCGGGGGTTTTTTCGCCCACCTTTTGCCATTCATTTTTACGACACACCGCGTATTGTCACTTATTTTGCTAAAACTTCCAAAAATCATTTTAACCCCTTGACTATATCTGGAATCTATTTCGAGAGGATCAGATCTATATATTTATTTACATGCCTTTCATCTTCTTTCGGTGCTATGATTATCCTGTCGTTCATTTACTTCCTTGCACTTGGTGTCTTTTAATACCGGTCCAGGGGTAGAACATCAGCTTCCGACGCAAAAGGCCCGAGTTCGAATCCCGGTCATTCTGGGGTAGAACATCGGTTTCCAACGCAAAAGATCAGTGGTTCGAGCCGTGGCGATTTCAATCCCCAATCCCTACTGGTTGGTTCGGTGTCAGTATAATGTGATCGGCTGAGACAGGAGTCATGGTATCCCCGCCCTGTCTCGTGTGTGGCAGCACATAAAATTGTCAGACGTCCGTCTTGGGGCCCGCCCACAATATAGCCTATATAGTGCTGCTGTTGGACGTTAAACCTAGACATTTTATATTAAATACAGTTTCATAGCAGTTTTCATGATTTCCTTTTGTAACAAGAGAAATACCTCTGGGTTTTTTTTGTTGTTTTTTTGCATTGTTACTTCAACTCTGCTGGTTGTTTTGCATCTCACAACATCATTTCGTAATATTGTGCTCATGGTCCTTCTCAATGTTCTTGTTAATTTCTGTATAAAGTGTTAAAATTTTAAAGAACATAATTGCAATAAACTTAATCAAAGAATGCCTTCACTGAGGATGGTTTAGACATTCATCGATCAATAGTTGCTCTATAGAAGCTCTCCTTGCCAACCCTCAGGATGGTCTTTGCTTTTAATAATGAGTCTATTCCCTAAAAACCTCCATCACGAGTCGTGCTGGGTGGACGACAAACTCTAATATTATCATCATCTTCGGCTTCTAATAGACTCATCGGCGTAACCGCTCTCTTTATCTCTCTCTCTCTCTCTCTCTCTCTCTCTTTCCCTCTCTCTCTCTCTCTCTCTCTCTCTCTCTCTCTCTCTCTCTCTCTCTCTCTCTCTCTCTCTCTCTCTCTCTCTCTCTCTTTCTCTCTCTCTATCTCTCTCTGTCTCTCTGTCTTTTTCTCAGTCCCTCTATTTTATCCATTTCTTTTTCTCTCTATCTTTCTGTGTCTCTCATTCAAACTGTATTTCTCTCTCGTTTTGAAACAGATAATATAAAAACAAATAAGGGAATTTTACTGCTTTCTTATCTGCCACCGTCACACACAAAAATAAGTGTTTGATAAATACAAAGTGGGGAAAATAAATTTTTGTTGGCCTTGTTTACGTCTCGGTATTCTACTTTTTAATGAAAAAAGGTCCAATGTCAGATGTTTGGTAAGTTGCGAAGACCTGAAGGAACTACTATTTAGAATCCATACTATACCGTGAGTTAAGGTGACCCTCTCTATTAAGGTCTCTTAAATTCCATAAAGGGTTTCTTTTTTTTGTATAATAAACCATCACAAGCGACACTTTGACTCAACTGCCGAGGCTGTGACAAGACCCAAATAACAACAACAACAACAAAAGAACAATTTAGTATTTTTGGTTTTTAGCATCTGATACCCTGAGTGTGTCACATAACAGTCCATAATGTTACAAACTTTTCATATCATTGAATTGAAGCACATAAGTGCATGAAAAGAAACTCTAGAAACGTAACGTTAAAAAACTTGGTCATTAAAACAGCCTTACATTTTTAAGGCTGTCAAAATTGTATTGTATAATTATTGTAGTATGAATAAAAGAATACTTTTTTTAATTATATAATGAAAAACATGTCTAATAAAACGTGTTGCTCAAATTGAGGAAAAAAGAGCGCCCTACAATAAATGTCTTGCCCTAGCTACATCTCAAAGCCCTTCAAGTTAAAAGACGTTATACTAGCAGTATTCACACAAAAAATGCGGCATCAGAATCAGTTAAAGTGCATTACGTTTTAGTTAAAAGTTCTGTAGGTTTTTCAAATTGAAATTAAAATTCTTTATTCAATATTAAAGGCCATTGACCCAAATTACAAAACAGTGTAACTGTTTTAACAAAGACATTCTATTGTGAACATTTTACAGATAAACATACTAAAGATGTCAGGGTACCTTTTGGGTAAAGGGTTTTCTAAATCAATATACAAACTTACGGGTCAACAAGTTTAAATTGTAAGTAAAAGAGTGGAAATGTATAAACGTTTTTTTCTGAAAATCAGCATTTCACGCATACAATTTCTTTGTAACAAAAGTTATTAAATAAAAAAACGGTGTGAGTACAATTAGTAAGTGGCATAACTTGACATTTGATGGATTTGCAATAAAGAAAGCCGGTAAATAACATTCGTTATTCACTTAGGGCTTGGCAGCTAAAGAGGTAATAAAACACATTGTTAATATCTACCGAGGGGCACCTATTTAATTATTACTATTAGCGACTTGTATACTGTATAAATTAGTGTTCATAGCTAGACTACGGGTTCTAAGAAGGCAAATATCTTCGCTGCCTCAGAGAGGTTAGCATCTCAACTTACTCTGGAATCATATGGAGAGGATTATATTCTAAATAAAATTCATACTTGCTTCTTACAGCTGCGCCATTCTCTTGCTTGTGTAGGTTTAACGCTTAACAAGGAGAACTTCAAGAACATTGCATTATCGAAAACATGGCAATTTTTTAGAGCCGAAAGCAAGCAACACCTAATTCCAAATAAACGGGTAAAATCTAAAACAACAACAATACCGTTTCCACTGTTCTGTTAGAAGTCTCTGGAAGCATTGCATTTGCAGTGACACGACCCATAGCTACTTCTCGGACATTGAGTTACCATGGTAACATAACTCTTTTTTTAGTAAGGTAAAAATAATGTAGAATATAGAAATACAAAATCAAAGATCAAAGAAACAATTAATAACAATAATAAAGTAGCTCTAATTTACCACGATTTTTTTACATTATAAAAACAGAAAAAATACAGAGAAAATGACGCCTGCTTACATGTTTGCCTCATTAGTTTTTTAAAGCATTTGACTGCGTTAAGCTGGATAAACAGCGGGAAACACTATAAAACAATAAAGGTTTCCCAAAAAATAATAAGATTTATACAAGATTGATACTTATGTTAGGCGAGCTCCTGCTGTGAAATTGAGTTTTAGGCTCTAATAAACGGTATACCTTTTCAAAACTAAAAACCAGGGCTGTATTTCCTCGCCCCATCTCTTTGGTTTTATTATCTAAGGCAAAATGAGAAGTGTATAACACGACATAAGATAACAACAATTGAGGAATCATACTCCAGTGACAAAATGAAATTACTTGAGTTACATGCTCACAACGCATCATTGCTCCCCACAACGACCTGACGGCTCAATACTTGACAAGCTTGGCTAAATAGTAACAAAAAAACCACGGGGAAAAAGAAACGATTATTAAACCTGGAGAAAACTAAAATTGTTGATATTGAGAGTTTTGTTGTTGCTGTTGTTGTTTTCGTTGTTGTTATTATTGTTGTTGTTGTTGTTGTTGTTGTTGTTGCTGT
The DNA here is from genome assembly GCA_003991915.1 of Elysia chlorotica. Taxonomy (NCBI): domain Eukaryota; kingdom Metazoa; phylum Mollusca; class Gastropoda; family Plakobranchidae; genus Elysia; species Elysia chlorotica. The sequence continues at coordinate 91,089 of RQTK01000595.1, read as the reverse complement.
TGACTTGCATATTACGTGATAACGTATGGAGAAAATATTGAACGTTTACAATACTTCAAATATTTTGGTATCAGAGTTGATGGGAATGGCCAGTCCTCAAACGAAATAAAGAGATAAATAGCAACAGCATTGGCTCAGAAAAATGCTTCAAAAACTTTGGAAAGGAAAGAAAAAAGAATGAAAGGCATCATGGATATTTTCGATTGTCACCTAACGGGTGTGAAGTTAATACGATCACAATAAAGCAAATTGAGATATTTTTATGATTTAAAGCACCACAGAAAATGCTAAAAACACCAAAGATTTCACACATGCGGATTGATGTCCTATTGAATTACCAAAGGCTAAAATTGATTTACTTTAAAAAAAAACAATAAAAAGATAAAAACCCAATAATCCGCAAACTTAAAGAGATCACAGTTTATAAATTCATATTCGGAAAGCAAAATTTGGAGCAAGGAGAAGAAAAGGCAGACGGGGTGAATGAAGGGACTGGCTACGACGGAAGGCCTCAAAGCCTCGCGTAGGGAGAGCGTATAGCCCAATACCGGTAGATTTTCAGACGGAATATTCGGGAGGCAACACCAGCCAATGTGGGATTGTTAGCGGAGTGACCATGATAGAGAAGCTCCAAAATACAAGTTACTGCATAGTACAAAAGGTATATCAAATTTTTGTAGTTAAGCATAAAAATATCGTGTTATTGTCTCTGTGAAATTTCAGACATTTCCACAAGTCAATGTTTCCCATCAAAAACTAATAAGAATTCAAAAAGGATAAATTTGAAAGTGGGTTGTACCCTAATTATTTCAGTAGGTCTTAGTAATAGTTGATTACGAAGTACCAGCAATAAATACATAGGTGCGGTGGAACTGCATTGTGGGAAATTCAAACCTGAGATCATGTGTCCAACCGAGACATATTTATGTGCGTCATCACTAAAACTGTCAAAAGTTAGTCTTGGAACCAATTCACAATATAGCCTATATAGTCCTCAAGTGGACGCGAGGTAATAAACTCCAAACTCAAAATCTATGGCGTTGATTCGAGTGAACAGGATCGTATTCCTTATATTTTTTTTTACAATATTTGGACCCGAGTGAACTGGGAGAGTATTTTATTTAGACTACTCAACGGAAACAGCAGCGATGTAGACTGTCGTGTTTTGTTGTTGTTGTTGTTGTTTTTTTTTTGTTTTGTTTTTTTTTGGTATATTATGCGATAACGAATGTAGAAAATATGACACTTTTGCAATATTTCAAATAATTATTTAGGTATCAGAGTTGATGGGAATGGTCAGTCCTAAAATGAAATAAAAAGATAGATAGCAACAGCATTGGCTCAGAAAAAAATTGAAAAACTTTGGCAAGGAAAGAATAAAGAACGAAAGGCATCATGGATATTTTCCATTATCGCATAACGGGTGTGAAGTTTAGACGATCAAAATAAAGCAAAATGAAATTTGTTATGATTTGAAGTACCACAGAAAAATGCTATCAATTATATCACATAAGCGGAACAATGTTCTTTTGAATTACCAAAAGGTAAACTTATCTTACTTTAAAAAATACAATAAAGAGATAAAACCCCAATAGTATGCCCACTTGAAAAGATAACACTTTAGAAAATCATATTTGGGAAGCAAAATTTGGAACAAGGGCAGACCGGATGAATGAAGCTGGCTTCAAGGGAAGATCACAAAGCCTCACGTATGGAGAAAGAATATAGCCTAATGCCGGTAGCTTTTCATGCGGACTATTCGGGAGACTACACTAGCCAATCTGGGCATGTTAGCGGAGTGACCATGATAGAGAAGCTCCAAAATACAAGTACATACTACAAAAGGTATATGCAATTGTTGGTGTGAAGCATACAAATATCGTTTTATTGTCTCCGTGAAATTGTAGACATTTCCACAAGTCGATATTTCCCAAGAAAAACTAATGAGATTCCAAAATCCGATAAATTTGTAAGTGAGTTATATCCTAATTTTTCAGGAGGTCGTAGTAATATTTAGGTGCGGTGGAACTGCCTTGTGGGAAAGTGAAACCTGAGATAATGTGACCGACCGATACATATTTATGTGCGTCATCACTAAAACTGTCAGAAGTTAGTTTGGGAATCAATCAACAATATAGCCTATATAGTGCTGAAGTGGAAGCGAAGTAATAAACTCCAAACTCCAAACTCAAAATCCAAACCTAAGCTTCTAAAAGTAGAAAGGTAAGCTATGGCGTTGATTCGAGTGAACATGATCCTATATATTATACTTGTTTTTATAATAGTTGGAACCGAGAAAACTGAGAGAGTATTTTATTGAGCCTATTCAGCGGAACAGCAACGAAGTAAGCTGTCGTCGTTTAGAGGTGGTGGTGGGGGGGGGGGGGGGGCATGAGGCATCAATAGCAGAGCGCTCCGCCCTTGAATCAGATGGCGGGGATCTCTCGGATATCGTCCCCGAACTGAGTCGTTGTCAGTCGTTGTCAGTCGTTGTGATAATTATGTCTGTCAGAGACAGAAGGCATGGTACCTCACTCTACCTCTGCGAGGCTGCACGTACAACAGGCAAATGTTAGTCTTGGGGCCCTCCCCTTGTGCAACGTGGTTGCTCACGGTGAAAGTTTGCATACCGGTGAACGAACCAACGAAACTGTTGTAAGTTGGCCTGAAAGTGCAATGATTATAGCTAACTTCAACTCTTACACACAAATTTGCCTGTACAGTTGACAATGAGTTCTTTTTTTGGACAACTGGGTACAAATATAACATGAATCGTATAAATAATGTATAACCAGATTGGAAACGGCCAAAACAAGCCAACTAGCTAGCGATACAGCGCCTACACCAGAAGTCTTTGACATGAAGCATGCGGAAATGGAGGGATATTCTAGCCCGTCATCTCCGGAAATGAGTTTCAAAGTCAAAGTTAGGCCACTTTAATTCATAGCCCTTTGCCTGAGTGATCTCCCCCTGCAACTACCGTCTCCAGTTAGTCCATCCCTGCCATGTGGATAAAGCCATCGAAGCCAAGAATAGAATGCACTCACTCCTATCAAGGACATATTTACAAGTTCATTGAGATGATTGGTTGGTCGATTGTTGAAGGGTTTCCCCCCCAAATCACTAGAATTGTGTGCGAATACTTAGCTTAGCCAAGTTCTCCATTATTGTGATGTTATGTTGGGGTCTAACGCAAGGCAGACTGCTGCACTATATTCGGCCTATCAGTGTGTCTCTGCAAGGGTATTGTTCAATAAGGAGGGGGCAGGGGTGGGGTAGGAAATCAAGGTTCTCTGAAGTGGGTCATGCGGTATGACACATTCAGGTACTCAAGATGATCAGTATATATATGTAAATATACACCCACACCCACACCCACAGACACACACACTATATATATACACATATATGTGTGTGTGTTTATATGACAGAGAGATAGATAGGAAGCGAGCTAGCGAGCCGGTAGGAGAGAGAGAGAGAGAGAGAGAGAGAGAGAAGGAGAGAGGGGAGTGTGTGTGGGTGGTTGGGGGGGGGGGGGTGGCGCATTGCGACAGGAAAGGCTTCAAACGTGATTAGTAAGAAGGCATAGAAGAAGGGAAGTAAAGCGAGAGAGACAGAAGGAGAGTTAGGAGAGAGATAATACTCGAAGTTGGAGAAAAAAGGGTGGACAGTACCAGACATAGCGGGAAGTAATTTGTTGGTGTTTCCATTATTCGATAGAAGGCAAAAATTTATCCAAAAGAGAGGTCCTGAAAATAGACAATTGAGATTGAGGAAGTGGAGCCAGACAGACAGGCAGAGATCAGGTAAGACGAGAGACAAGGCTTTAGAAACCATCCCAAAGTGAGAAACAGACAAGGAGAAAGAATGCAACATGATCAGACTGCATATATTGCGAGAAAAAATTGAGAGAGGCAGAGAGAGAGAGACAGAGACAGAGATAGAGACAGAGACATTGAGACAGGTACACACAGATAGACACATACAGACAGATAGAGAGGCAGACAACGTTAGAAACAGACTGGGAGATGTACAGACAGACGGAGAGAAAGAGGCATAGTTAAGGGAATGAGAGAGATATTAAGAAAAGTTCAATGCCAGTAAAAAATTATAGAGATATGGAATAGAGTAAGAAAAAAGAGACAGAAGAGTAACAACAGCAACAACAACACTGATAAGGATGAGGGAATGAGATGAAAATAAAAAGACGTAATTATAGAGGTACGCACTTAGATCATGGTAGACTCAGACAATCACAGATGCAAAAGACAACAGACAAGGATGTAGACAAACGGGTAACCCACATACATTTCTTTGCTTCCAAAGACATTTATATCCGTTTAAAATTCTTTGGAAAGACGGCAGAAGTCAGCTTTGGCTCGCATCGCATGTCATTTGGGGAACTTGACGTCAAGAATAGCACCTCAGAAAATCACAACTTAAAAAAAGTGTCGGAAAGAGAAAGAGAGTGATAGAGACGGTAAGAGAAAGAGATAGCGAGAGAGACGGTTAGAGAAAGAGATAGCGGGAGAGGAAGGAGAAAGAGAGAGAGTGCTAGTTTGGTTCGGTGAAACGAGTTTTTCTCGCCAGTGGGTCCCAATATCAATGTCTGAAAGTATTGCAGACAAAGACCTTGGAGACAAAGAGTTTGTGTATAACACGGTCACATAACGAACCCGTTCCTCTGTCGGTCAGTGCAGCATTTTAATGTCTGACTCACTGATGCTTTTAGAATGAATTTTGTTCTATTTAAAGTCAATGCTGACCTAAGCTGTTGTCACTCTGACAAAATGGGGTGATTGGCCAGACTGTTAGCAATTATGTTTATTAACTAAAGATTAACACATTTCGGGGTCGAGAGAGAGAGAGAGAGAGAGAGAGAGAGAGCCGAAAGCATAAAACCCAGAATGGAAACAGAAAATACGACAGAGACTAGAAAGGAACAAATAAACAGAATCAGAGGCACAAGAAAAAAGAGGAAGGTTAAAGAGGAGAGATGGCTACACAGACAGACAAGGTAAAAGGCGAGACAATTGGACACTTGACAGAACAAGCCAACGTGAAAAAGATAGGAAGAAAAAAGATGACAACAGGAAAAGTATTATAGAATTAGAATCTGCAGGTAGTGAGTGAGTGTGAAATATCAAGACAGAAGGACTGCGAGCGAAAAAAGGTGAATACAAAAAATCAACAACACAAAAACATTAACAAACATCGATAACACAAACTTAGGAAAGAGGACAAAAAAGGGGTAGAAAAAGACAAATAGAGATCTATACAAACAAAAACAAAGACTGGGGAGTGAATGAGAGAAACATTCAAGAAGGCATACTAGTCAAAGACAGAGGTACACAGAGGTACACGGTGAATCATACAAACATATAGACACATATTCTTTATAAAAAAAAAAGAAAACACAGACCCTCAGATTAAGAGAAATATTGGACTTCAAAAAATACCCACAGCCCTGAGGTTTGTATTGCATCTGTTGCCCGAGAAGCGAGCGAGTTAATCAGAAATTTTAAAGTGCTTTGTCGGAAGAATCTCACACAGAATCCGCTTTTGGTTGAATTTTAGATTACGCAATATCGATTCTATATGCGCCCGCCGGGTCTTTGTTACAGATCTCATAAATTAAATTCGGAGGCGGAAAGGAAAAAAATGAGGGTAATAGATGCTACAATATGGAAAACAGTGTGCTAGTATTGTTTGATTTAAAATTTCGAGAAACCCATTATTATTTTCTACGCAACATGAGAATTTTTTTATAGAAAACAATGATTTCTTTGGAGATTTGAATAGAAACCTTTAAAATAAACATAGGGATTTAGTTTACACCTCACTGGAAATGATCTTATTTTAGAGCTCCTACAAAGAGAATAAAATTTTGCGTCAAGGCATCTTTTGCGTCACACGATAATTGCAAGTTTTGTAGAGAATGTAAAGTAACTACGCATTTTTGAAGGCGGCTATGTGAATGATTGGATGATGAATTGAAACTTTTAATGATTTTAAGAAATCTAAATATAACCCAATCAACAGACTTAGCATCGTTTGGAATATTTTAACAATTGCGGCAAATAAATCATAATTATTATTAAAACTGATAGTGTATACGTCCATTTTTTTTTCTCTTTTTTGTTTAGCCCGGGTAAATGGCGGTTATACAGTAACATTGATTCTTTCATTATTTTTATCGTACAGTTTGTAATATCTTGTACAAACCTTATAACAAACATACACACATACACACACAGATATACATAGATAGATAGATATTTGGGGCTCAATGTTAACGAATAATTGTGAGCTAGGGTCTGGATTTTTCTCCAACATTTCTGAATAAGGTAAGAAGAACCTAGAGATTTCTAGACCTATGTCTCGTGTACATAAGAGCAGAGCGTGGCGTTAATAATAATTGTTGTTTGTTTGTTGTTCTTTTTTTTTTGTTTATGCAGAGAAAGGAATGTTTAATACACTTCTGATTGTGTTGTAACATCTTGCAGTAGTTAACGCTATTATTTTGCTGTTGTCTAAATCTATTATAGGTCTAGATATATTGTCAATTAGTGATTTAGATCTAGACATTCTTGAGTTGTATTCTTGACACTCAGAAAGAGCGGTTAGTAATAAAGTTAAATAATTACGTTTCTACAAAGGATTTCTAGTATTTGTTGATTTTGACAAAAAAGTGTGTCCGAGTCTATGTGAATATTTAACAAATTGACCTGACGCCGTGACCCGCTTTTCGAGTGAACTCCACAGTGACCCATAAATTAGTGACCTGATTAGTCTGCAGTTAACGATAAACTAGGTCAAGGATAAAAGTCATCAATCATAATTATTCCTTTGCGATTCTGTCTAGCAGTTCAAACAATTGCCTCTTTATAGTGAACGCTATTGGACGCTATTTTTGCGTTGCTTAGATTGATCATATATAATTATGTGTGTGTGTGTGTGTGTTCATATTATTGTTATTATTATTATTATTATTATTATTATTATTATTATTATTATTATTATTATTATTATTATTATTATT
>RQTK01000595.1:60505-83894 GCA_003991915.1 Elysia chlorotica | reverse complement strand
AAAGAGAGAGAGAGAGAGAGAGAGAGAGAGAGAGAGAGAGAGAGAGAAACGAATAGAGAAATAAAAAGTGAGCAAAAGATAAAGAAAGAGAACAATTTAAGAGAGAGAGAGAGAGAGAGAGAGAGAGAGAGAGAGAGAGATAAAGAATGAGAAAGAAACAGAGAGAAAAAGAGATGAAGAAATAGAGAAAGAGAGAACAATTTGAGAGAGAGATAAAGAATGAGAGAGAAACAGAGAGAGGACATACATGGGCCTTGAGTGAAAGAGAGTCTTTGAATGCGTAGAATGGGCTTTTAAGGTCCAATATTAGCATTTTATGGGCTAAACTGTGGATGGGTGCCAAGATTAACGTCTGACATCAAGACCGCACCCTGTAAGGACACCTAGGCTAACTCCCCAATGACACATTTCAGGGCCACTAAATGATCACTCATATGCAGTTGTACCAGTGTTTGGCTACCCGTGTTTAATTTTGTATTTGTTATTTTATGATATTGATTATAAAGTTGTTTAAAAGTATTTTCAATTTATGTTTGCTTTTTTATAACAGTGATTATAAAGTGGTTTAAAAGAATTTTAATTTTTTGTTTGCTATTAATTTATATTATACAGTTGTTTTAAAGTTATTTTAATTTTGTGTGCGCTATTTTATAACATTAATTATAAAGTGGATTAAAAGTATTTTAATTTTTTAAAGTAAGGTAGCAGTGCTAGTGTATGGCTAGCCATTCGTCGATTTTTCGTTTGTTTGGAAACTGGCAACAAACAGCTTTCTCTCTTCCAGGATGCGTGTAGCCAAGCGCGTGCGTGTTGAGTCAGGCTGGGTTTCAATGACGTTATTTTTTAGTTCTGTTCCATTTTATTATAAATGCTGTGTCCTGGTGCCTTCGTTCTGTTAAAGGCTGTTCACTTTTATATGGCTAGTTTTGTTGTTGTTGTTTTTTGTCAGTCTCCTTGATGTAGGGGATCCTTGAAGGCATGTGAAAATCGTTTCAGTATGTTTGTTTTAACACTTTTGGAGCTTTTTTTTTATTTCTAATGATAATTATCTATTGTATCTACTCTTCTTTCTCTCTTCCTCGTTTTGAAACGAATATTGCACCATTGGGACGACGGGAAAATTAAACTGGCGAATTGCCACCTAGTCATGCGTGGAATTGTGGGTGGTAGAACGTTGGTCTCCCAAACAAGAGATCCCCGGTTTGAAATAAAAAAATTGTGTGATTGATCATTGAACTCTCTGCTGGTCGGGTTGTTATTATAAAGTGACTAGCTCAGATAGGAGTCATGGTATCCTCAGTCTGTCTCTAGAGTCCAAAATATTCTAGACCTGTCATTTGGTTTGCAAATTCAGGCTGTAGACGTTTTAGCCTGTTCTTTTTTAAATGATTTTTTGGATAAAAACGGTAATAACGTAGAAAACCACAAAAATGCACTAAGTGAACTATAAAACATAACATTATCAATGACAAAAAACCGGATATGACTAAAAATGTGCCCAAACCTGTCAAAACTGAATGAAACTTAATGTCTAAACATTATGATTAGTTCTACGAGTAACTAGCATGGAAAATCAAGATAACTTATTCGGCAATTTATCTACTAAACGTGTATTACAAATCATTTATATATTATTCTTATTAATATTATTTAAACATTTTTCAGAAATCACTCACACAATCCTAACCTGCAATTAGCAGCCTCTTTGTCAAATCTTTTCGCCATAAAACTTACAATTATATGTCAATGGAAACGTGATAAATTAACCCGTTTTTTGCCTTGAAAGTTTACATAGGTTTCTACATTCCAAACATTGTCTCAATCGTTTTTTCACATTAGGGATGTCCTAAAAACGTTTCTATCCGTTAGAGTGTCAATTAGACCTTGATCTGTTTGTCTGGCTTTCAAGCATCCTCGCTGTAGTGTTATTAAAAATCAATCAAACAGACCATTAGAGATTCGCTTGGACACACTTAATTCTAAAAATTCTATAAATTCTCTAAATATAATTATTCCTTTAGTTTATGAAAAATCTCGGTTTCGTTAATGAAACGTAACTTTGTGAATAACTCTACTTGTATGTGGCTTTCCTCTATCTAGGTCGAGTTCAAAATCAAAAGCCTATGTAAAAGGTTTTTTAACCTCTCAAAAGGAATTCTGTTTCATTTCTGTCTTTTGATGTTGGGTCGACATTATTGGTAGGGTTTTTTACTTATGGGTTAATTTTATGACATCAGTGTTTTTATCAATGTATAACTGCCCATTAAAAGAGTCTCAAAAAAGAGTTTTAAAAATAGTTTCAAAATCAATCCATTAATGGACTTGTTTAGTTAAGCAACGCATTGGCCATCAGACAGACTGGAAGCAACCAGTCAGGATAAGACACCCATTTAAATACAAACCACGATTTAAATTGATTTATTATTTATTTTAAGCTAAAAAAACATAATTACTAAAAGCAAACCAATGTGAGTAGTTATAGCTATATCAAGTTTTAGATATTAACCCGGGAGCTAGGTAGCAGAGTTTTCAGAGAAGAAAGCCCCTTGGTCACAAAAGAGCATAATAAAATATAAATACTACTAACCTCCATTGTGATTAGAAAGCATGCGGTCACGGTAAATGGTAACGTAAGTCGACGATTACGTCAAAAGGAAAAAAAAAAAACAGGAACGGTAACGAACAGAACCTCGTCTGAACTATTTCCACATATCTATCTATCAGTCTATCCATCCATAATTCTATCTTCCAGTCTCTCCATCCACCCATCCATCCATCTATCTATCCATCGACAGACAGACAGACAGACAGACAGACAGACAGACAGACAGACAGACAGATAATAAAGATAGATAGATAGATAGTAGATAGATAGATAGATAGATAAATAGATAGATAGATAGATAGATAAATTTTTTTTAAGAAATGAAATAAAATGAAAGTTTTCTCTGACACAGCTCGGTTTAAAAAAAATCTATTTCAAAAACACCGTTCAAAGATGTCGGGATAGTATAATTATGCGAAAACAAACAAAAATGTTTAGAGCTTCTCTCCTGGTCTTCTCCAATTAGAATTTTTCTCATACCTGTAAAAGCATGATATATACTAGGCTATTGTCTACTTTCTGGGGACATTATCTTACGATATTTCGTTTTCAAAATACATAACGAATGCAAGAAACACAAAGTCAACAATGCAAAGGTTTACCTCATATTTCATGGACGGAGTATAACAATTTAACAGACGTTCATACCTGCGCTGAGAGAATAGTATCTGTGTAACAAAGAGGGACAGGTTGTCCGAAGCATTGTTGACTTTGTGTTTCTTGCGATCATTATGTATTTTGAAATGGAAAAATCGTAAGATAATGTCCCCAGAAAGTAGACAATAGCCTAGTATATATCATGCTTTTACAGGTATGAGAAAAATTCTAATTGGAGAAGACCAGGAGAGTAGCTCTAAATCTTTTTGTTTGTTTTCGCATAATTATACTACCCCGACATCATTGAACGGTGCTTTTGGAAAATTTTTTTTTTAACCGAGCTGTGTCAGAGAAAACTTTCATTTTTATTTCATTTCTTTAAAAAAATTATCGCGCTTTTTAAAACCATTTCTCAGTCTTTAGCGTAATCTCAGAAAAATCGTAAACTGAATTCTGGAAATGCTGGCAATGACATGAATCCCTTGCAGACTGAAGAATATGTTTTACATAGACATTACCGCAGGCGCTTACAAGCTACGGAGAGAATACCAACAAATTCCTTTCTCCCCACATTCACTTTTTTCACGTGTCTGCCCTACAAAGCTATTAAACGACTTAAGCCACAAGATTGCCTGCGAATTATTTTGCCCTAGGCGGGTATTAGATTTTGCTCTTATGCTCAAGTGACTCAAGTTCTTTGCAGGATGATGGAGCTGTGGACATGTCGAAAACAAAAGTTGCTCGGTAATTGTTTGTTTGTTTTGTTGTTTAATGTTCAACGTCAGTAATATATAGGCTACATATCGGACGGGCCCAAATACTGACGTCCGACAAGTGCATAATGCTGCCACACACGAGACAGAACGGGGAGACCTGGACTCCTGTATGATTCGGTCACATTAAACTGATATCGACCCAACCAGTAGTGAAAGAGATCAACAGATACATGTTTGACCAATCGTGTGATTCGAACCGCAGACCTTCCGATCTGGAGCCTAAAGCTTTACCACTTGAACTGGTTCGCTTCCCTCAGGCTGAGGGGGCTGTGGACGTTATAAAAACAAATTGTTTCTGGATGAGCTATTTTGTTTTTGGCATGTTATCTGTTTTGACGTCACAAGAAGAAGAACAACAACAACAACAACAACAACAACTTCGCTGATCTTGGTTTGGTTGATTTCTTAACTTCCGTGGCCAGCACCTGAGGAGTGAGAATCTTGGACCTCCATTGGGAAATGCAGCCAATTTAAGTCGCCCTATCTCTAGGTTGCTCTGTTATTGTTTTGTTGTTGTTGTGTTGTTTGTTGTTGTTGTTGTTGTTGTTGTTTGTGTTCTCAAAATGGTTTTACAAGTCAAGATGTTCCAAGAGTATAATTTGTCAATTTATCCTTTTAACAAAGGGGCTCATTATTGTAAAACGGGAAAACCAGCACATTACTTTTTGTCTTAATCAAGCACATTTACTGACTCCGAGCCAAACAGGACTTCCAAGGTGGCCTGATCCGAATACACGTTCAGACCTAGGATCTGATGGATGGAAGGCGCGCGTTCTAAAGACTTTAGTGATATCGTGTTTTTTGTTTTTTTTTGAAGGTGTGCGTGCACTGAGACATGCGGATTGGGTCAACACTAAAGCAATGAAATGAGTTTTTAGTTTATGTCAACCATTCTTTGCCAAACGTTCTTGAAATACTGGTTCTATACAATTTCGCGGCAAAAACGGGAAAAAAGGCAAAGGCATAGGGCGGCATATTTCTCTCTCTACATTGATTTATTTCTCTCTCTCTGTCTCTCTCCCTGTCCCTCTCTCTCTCTCTCTCTCTTCCTCCCTCTCTCACTCTCTCTCTTTTTCTCTCCCTCTTTGGAATATAATTATATATAAAATGACAAAATAATTACTTCTCTCTGTTTCACTTGTTCTCCCGTCTCCTATCTTTCTCAATTACTTTTCATTTCTATATCTCTTTCTGTCTCTTTATACTTTTCTTTCTGTGTACTATAAAATACTTAAAGAAGAAACGACTGGGCAATCGCTGAACAGAAAGATGAAAACTCATATAATATTAATTATCAATTTCTTTAAGAGCGTCTCGGGCCAGCATTACTCTCAGACTTGTTCCTACCTAGAGATAATAGATGGAGTTATTCCAGCAAATGTGGCTTGTTCGGACTCATCTGAAGAGTTTATGTTGTTGTTTTTCCCCAGTTTACTTCCGTATTGATCTGGGTAGTGATGCCGTCATCTGTTCAGCGCCGACCTCTTGTGGCTTTAATTATTCAAAGCGAAAGAGTAATGTCAAGAAATTCTTCGCCTAAACTTCACTGACTAGACACAACTCAGAATGTCATTTATCGAGAAGGCAATGAGTCCAAAAAACTCATAAAATACCCTGCATTGAGATGGGTGCCATCAATTATTCAGGGAAACTCACTAACACAAAAGAAATAAGAAAAATAATTATCGAAACCAAGCTATATAAAAAGATGAATAAAAATGTCATGCCATAACACTGTTTCAAGAAGTAGGATCAACGTTAAATCGATTCAATCAATGTTTCTGTTTTTTTTAAATATATTTCGTGCAATAATACTGATCTATCTTAAACGTATTCTTAGTCGTGTCTATGCCTGACATATAAAATATATATTAAATATGTGCCTATGTAACTAAAAAAAGCACAACAAACAACTTAAATTGAGGAATTAAAACTAACTTTCACTTCTTGTTTACCCGGTATAACTGTTAAAAAGGCCAATCACTTACTATCATCAAAAAATTTTTAATAATAAGTGCATTCTTCCAATAATGATATTTTGAGTGCTTGTATCATTATTTTGGACTCAATATCGTACCAGTGTAAAATTTGTGACTAAAATATAACAACAATAAATATCATTATGGCTTAAACTATAAATATAAAACAAAAAGTAAGAGTACGCAAATTATGTTGATGTTTCTTTGTAAAATTTAACTTAAAAGTACACGGCTTTCGAAAATTAATTTTTCTCTCCAATGTTTAAAAGCTTCATTGTGTACAGAGGGGGGAAAAGAAATGGTCGGCCAATGATAACATTTCTATTTGTCGAGTTTTTGTTGAACCTGTCCCGAACTCCCGATCTTACCGCACGAAACTAAAATGATCGTGATCAGTTCTCGCGATATGAGACAATGGCCGAGAAGACGCGAGAAGAGGCGAGAAGAGGCGAGAGGAGACAGGCCAAATAAACCTGTTTTCGTTGCTGTCGTTTTAAGAGCTTCCGGTACATTACCAGGATGGGCCGGGCCTGTGCTGACATCCCTCTGGTCGCGGTTCCCTGGCGCTAGGCTCAAGATGAGAGCTTCCCTCTCTCCCTGGTTTACCGTCATGTTTGTAAGTCCTTCAGTTGTGCTTCCACTTATCGCTTCAGATTTGTCGTTACCCCTTCTCCTTCCTGCTGATGTATTTTACTTGTTTTTTTTATATGCTTTGGGCTTTCATTTCTTTCTTTGTATCTCTTTTTTTCTATGTCCATCTATTTTTATGTTTGTATCCCTCTTTCTCTAATTTTCCTTTTATTCTTCTTTCTCTCATTCCCTCTCTCACCTCTCTTTCTGTCTATTTGTCTGTATATATCTCTTTCTCTCTGTCTCTCTGTGTGTTTCTTGGACTTTCTATCTCTCTGTCTGTATGAATGTTTATTTGTGGCAGCAAATAAAATTGTCAGATATCAGTATTGAGGCCCGTCCACAATATAGTCTATAAAGTGATGATGATGGACGTTAAATCAACTCAACAACAATTCTTTCTTTCTCTCTCTCTTTCTCTCCCTTTCCCTCTCTTTCTCTCTCTCTCTCTCTCTCTCTCTCTCTCTCTATCTCTAATCTTTCTTTACTATGTATTTTTAAGACTGTTTCCATAAAGTGGGGCAGCTGTAGTTTAGTTGATTAAACGTCCAAAATCAGCACTATCTAGGCTATATTGCTGACGAACCCCAAGGAATCTCTATCTTATTATGAACAAAAAAGAAATTCTTACCATTCTTTCGTCTTCGCAAATTGTCAGGATTGTGTACTACAAAGTAAACACTATATTTTTCACTTGGAACGTTTTTCAAAGCGTCAGACAGTGTAGTTTTTGTATTAAAGACATCTAAAAGCTCGTGTATCTTCAGATATGTTAAATGGTTTTATTTTGTTGGTGCAGTGCACCCTTTTCCTACTCGCCATCTTCTTCCTTCTCCTCTTTCTTCTCCTCCTCGTCCCTCTCCTACTCCTCCTTCTTATGAACATCATTATGATTATCATGAACATCAGCATTCTCAGCAGAGACAGAGCGTGGAGTGCTAAAACCATAGTTTCATAAACAGCTACATGAACAGCGTACACATCTCAACAAGAACTAGTGCAGTCGTCTTGTAAACAATGACAACAAAAAAGTGCGGTCGAAAACTTGTGACTGGGTCGTTACCGTTGAAAGTCGATACAGTCGACGTTGTTGCACATTGAGGACTCTTCCCTCAAGATACACTCCTTTTTATCACCAATCCGCTGAGGATATACTTTAAGAAGTGCACCTCGTGTGGGTGGGCAGTTAGAGTGGTATGAAACTCCAAGTACACCTGCATCAAATCACATCAACCACTAATCCGTTTTACGTCACACATCATTTTCTCGATCAACCGGTCATCATCAAACTTTTCAGCTTTTATACTGATCATGGTCTGTATCTTAATGCTTTTTGTTTAACCATTTGAATGGCTAATATCAGTTGGATCTACGTACTTATCTTCAGATTTAAAAAGACCAAGAGATAAAGATCGGAACTTACAGTTATATCTCCAAAGGTCTGGAACATACGTATTTTACATTCAAAACTACCATCAACATCCCATTTAGTGTTGAAGTGCCTTTTAGATAGACCTATACCAGTATGAAATGGCAGTGATAAAAACAGAACACCCAGCAGAAGACATCAAATGTCATAATTTTTTTTTTTAAAGAAGAAAACATAATAATTATTATCAGTTGTTTTAGCCTAGTAAAAGTTCAATTATAATCGTTAAAAACATAACGATGGCTTGTAGTTTTAAAACATGCGTGTCTGGACACAACTCTGAGCATAAGAAATATTCAAACCTGGGCCCTCCTGCTTTTCATTCAGAAAGCACTGATTACCTACTAAGTTCCAAACACTCCCTTTCTTTATCGACGTGAACGGGATGGACAGTCTGGACCGTCTTCAGCGCCTGTTTCAGGTCCCATGGAAATCTCCGCTCTGGCTTCATCCCGGCGTCAGCACTGACTTCCGTTACAATGAGGCCCAGGCGTGGCGGAGATGGACTGGGTCCTGTGAGTCTCCATTGAGCTCAGCATGGGGGAGAACTCTGCCTGATCCAGGGAGTAAATACCTCCCTCACTGATTGCTTCGTTTGGTTTGTAACTTGTGACATCCTTTACTAGACTATCCCTTGGTCGTGTTCCAAGATTAATGTCTGGTAATTTTTTTATTTCACAAAAAAGCAGAGTAGAATCACCCAGAAAAGCTGTTTAAGCCAGTCATGGAAACCGACCCAACCAGTCTGATTAGGATTTGAACATTTGACATATAGGACGTGTGCTATACTGCCTGGCTACTTTGTCCCTGAGACCCACACACCGACCTATACACCCATTTTGATTTGGAAAATATCCTTCAGTCTTTCCATTTAATCAACTTAATTGCCCTGGTCCTCACCTATTCTAATTCTGCTATTTTCCGTCTGTAATGAAATCTGGAACTCAATCAAATTGCGAGCGCAGACACCCCTCACATGGAGAGCCAGACATGCGAGAGATTGGTGCATCCACCAGGTCCTGTCTCGTGTTGGGTTCCGCTATGAGATAACCCTGTCTGGACAACGGTTTAAGTACAGCGCATGCGGTTTAAGTATGTCCGGGTTGGGTATAGTGTCCGTAAGTGAGTCCGTTTTTTATTCCTCTACTTTTTTCAGCTGTGGTCTCATTTTTGTGGCGAAGGATTATCTGGCTACAAAGTTGTTTTGTTTTGTTTACGTCTAAGCACGTGAATCCCCTCCTATTTTTATTTTACCCTGACAAGTAGAGAGGAAGAAGTCACGAAATCTAATCTAACATTATGCCTTTTTACCCATTCAACTTTCAATCAGACATTCACAGTAGTGTTACAGTTATACAAGGTTATTTGATATGTCTGTATCGTGTGGAGAGCGTCCGGGGAGACAAAGACTGGTTGAATGATCCGTGGGCGGAAGTCTGTAACATTATTTCTGACAGGATTCCTGTCTAATGTGTAGTTTTAAATAACTTTTTCATGATCAGGATTATTAGATTTCGGAAGGTGAACTGGCCCAGATGGTAGAACGTTAGTCTCCCTGTCGACAGATCGAAGGTTCGAATACCACGATCGGTCAAAAATGTATTTGTCCAATTGTGTCCCCTTCTGATTGTGTCGGTGTCAGCATAATGTGCAATTTCGTTGGTCAAATTATGGTTAATAACTGAACGATACTGTTCAATATGAGTCTAAATGCTGATGTTGGTCTCCTTCGGTGGCTTTAATTGAATTTTTGGGAAGCATTGCAGATGGTGTTAGCTAACCATGGTGTACTTTTTCCTGCCCTATTAGAGAACCTAAAGCTGATGACATCATTTTACTCCAGATGAACCTGAGAGGTGGAGCTTAAAGATTGTTGATTTTTCACCAGATACATTGTCAGTATTGGAATTCAAAGTTGCTGTTACAGAGAGTAAGTGACTTTTTCTGATTCGGGCCACTAGAAGTTGTTTGGGAAACTTCTAAATAGTTCACATAAATTATAAAGCAGAAATCGTTTTAGGACTTACCTAGCAGGGGCATGGCCTACGCTCTCATATGAAATAGGCTGAGAATGTAACCTTTAAAACCTGCCACGCTAGTAGTGTAACCGTTTAAACCTGTCAGGCTCATGGTGTAACCTTTTAAACCTATCAGGCTCATGGTGTAACCTTTGAAACCTTGCAAACTAATTGTGTAACCTTTAAAACCTACCAAACTCATGGTGTTACCTTTATAACCTAACAGACCTATGGTCTAACTGTTAAAGATAGCAAACTAATTGTGTAACCTTTTCAACGTAGCAGGCTAATGGTGAAACCTTTGAAACCCAGCAAACCTACATTGGACCGCCACTTTAGTGCGTACTGTTAATGAAAAGGGTCAAAATCGATGTAATATATTACTTTTAAATAGTCTTTGTTTTTTTGTTGTTGTTTTTTTTCAAAAATCAATACCACTCCAAGGTCTCTAACGTAGATGACATGACATGGACTAGCCTCACATTCTGTTCTCTCAGAAAAGAACTCACGTCACAGCTTTAATCTGATATGTTATGTCCTCATAAATGTTAAACTGTCTAGGAAGTCACGTAGCGAGGGTGGAATATTTTGAAGATCCGAAAAAACCCTGATATAATCACACAAATGGTAGAAGTTTTCAACGGATAAATACTCACTTCAACACAGTTCGTGATCAGAAACCAGAATTTATCTTTAGGACTATCTGAAAAGTAAAAATGTTTTTAATGTACTATTGCAGTACAGGTTCATGAAAATATTTTTATTGTATTATAATTAGGCAAGTATAGACAGTAAATATTTGTTTACCTTTGCACCGTATATAAGAACTGCATAAGTGGATAATATTAATTCTACTGGATAGTCACTTAAATATTGAAGTTAGGGTAAAGATAATGCAGCATGTTATCATTGTATACCAGTTCAACATAATACTTCTGTGGTGTTTTGTTTAAACCATTACATATTTCAAATCAGAAGTTCCAATAATAATGTGTCCTTCGTAACAAGTGTACACAGTGTTTGGCTTTAGAGTAGTCCGTACGTTTATTGAAAGACTTTTTTACCTTATTTTTTGAATTGTTTTGGCGTTTTGGAGCAAATTGTATACTTTTCAAGGGCGTTTCATTATTTTTAAAGCTCTAAAACAAACGTTACATTTTGGCTATAATAAGTACCGTGTATGTCTAAAGTTGCCTTGTACTTTTTCCGACTAGAAAAAGACACTAATTGTGTTAAGGAGAATTCCGCAGCCAGAGGTAGCGTTCTGAATAAAGTGTTCTAAGTCTAACATCGCTAACCCATTACATGAAAATGTGAAACATAAACTAGTATCAGTTGACAGCACGTACAATGTCGACATAATCTTACACCTTGTCATAAGGATATCAAATAAACAAGGCTTGCGACCAATCGTAAGCTACTACGATGTTGTACTTAAGGTCCAATGTCACCGCCCCCCCCCCCTTTTCCACCTCTAACCACTAAAAGTTTTTGTGTTGAAACAGTGAAGTATTTTTGTAAAACAAAAAAATTGTAAAACTCCAATTACTTGCAATAATTTAATTAAAATGGCTGGCTTTTGCATTTTAGAATAATTGTCCCGTGTGGATTTAATATGATTAATCATAGCAGCGTTTGTTGTTTGCGTCTACTGGGGAATCGGGACTATCCGGAAAAACTGGACGCCTGCACCAGACACAGGAGGATTCTGTCTTTGTGTTTGATCTTACTCTCACTGTCTTTTTAACACTCTCTCTCCCTCTCTCTATCCATGCGTTGCTACTTTCATTATACGTTGTATTCGCCCGAAACCTTTCTTTGTACCTTATTCTTGGTTTGTTGCTTGTTTGCTTTTTGCCCCCTCACTCTTAAATCCGTTTCTTGATGAGCTTCTAACATTAACCGATTTTCTAGGAAAAATAAATATTTCTACGATTCGACATTTTATGTTCAGATACTGCCATTGTGCCTCCACTTCATACCATCTTTCTACTCTATGGTTTAAAAAAGGTTTTACCAATATAAGTCTAAAATGGATGCGACCCTTTGGCCCAAAACGAAAACAACACGCTAGACTTCCGTCTTGCATGTACATGTACTTTCTATAAGTCTTCTTTGACTCCTACGTGCGCCTTGTAGACACAGTGCAAAACATCCGTGTATTCCTCTCACTCCAAGGTCTCTAACGTAGATGACATGACATGAATAAACCTGACATTTTTTTCTCTCAGAATGGAAAAAATCGGACTCACGTCACACCTTTAATCTGATATTTTATGTCCTCATAAATGTTAAACCGTCTAGGAAGTGACGTAGCGATGGTGGAATATTTTGAAGATCCGAAAAAACCTTATATAATCGTACAAATGATTTCAGTTTTCAACACAGTTCGTGATTAGTAACCAGAATGTATCTTTCGGACTATCTGAAAAATAAACCTGTTTTTAATGTAATCCTGTAGTACAGGTTCATGAAAATAATTGTAATTAGACAAGTATATAATAGTAAAGATATTTTTTACCTCTGTACCGCATATAAAAACTACACAAGTGATGATAATAATTCTACTGGATAAAGTCACTTAAATATTGAAGTTAGGGTAAAGATAATGCAGCATGTTCATGTTATTATTGTATAACAGTTTTACATAATACTTCTGTGGTGTTTTGTTTAAACCCTTACATTTTTAAAATCAGAAGTTCCAATAATTATGTGTCCTTCGTAACAAGTGTACACAGTGTTTGGCTTTAGAGTAGTCCGTACGTTTATTGAAAGACTTTTTTACCTTATTTTTGGAATTGTTTTAGCGTTTTGGAGCAAATTGTATACTTTTCACAGTCGTTTTATTATTTTTAAAGCTCTAAAACAAGTGTTACATTTAAACTATAAAAAGTACCGTGTATGTCTAAAGTTGCCTTGTACTTTTTCCGACTAGAAAAAGACACTAATTGAGTTAAGGAGAATTCCACAGCCAGAGTCGCGTTTTGAATAAAGTGTTCTAAGTCTAACATCCCTCACCCATCACATGAGAATGTAAAACATAAACTAGTAACAGTTGAGCGTACGTACAATGCGCCGTATCTTACACCTTGTCATAAGAATAATTTTATTAAATAAAGAAGGCTTACGACCAATCATAAGCTACTACGATGTTGTAGTTAAGGCGCAATGTCACCGCCCCCCCCCCCCCCCCCTCCCCTCTTGCCTTATCCCTTAAAAGCGTTTGTTGAAACAGTGCAGTATTTTTTTATAAAACCAAAAAAAAGTGTAAAACTCCAATTACTACTTATTGAAAACATTACTAGTAATCATTAAATGAAAATGGCTGGCTTTTGCATTTTAGAATAATTGTCCCGTTTGTCTGTGTGGATTTAATATGATTAATCATAGCAGCGTTTGTTGTTTGCGTCTGCTGGGGAATCGGGACTATCCGGAAAAACTTGACACCTGCACCAGAGACAGGGGGATTGTGTTTTTGTGTTTGTTCGATCTTACTCTCTCTGTCTTTGTAACATTCTCTCTCCCTCTCTCTATCCATGCGTTGCTACTTTCATTATACTTTATATTCGTCCGAAACCTTTTTTGTACCCTATTGTTTGTTTGTTGTTTGTTTTTTTCCCGCTCACCCTTAAATGCGTTCTGACATTATAGATTTTCTTGGAAACAAATAAATATTTCTACGATTTGACATTTTACGTTCAGATACCACTATTGTTCCTCCACTTCATACCATCGTTCTTACTCTATGATTTAAGAAAAATGTGTACCATTGTTAGTCTAAAAAGGACCCTTTGGCCCAAAACGAAAACAACACGCGAGACTTCCGTCTTGCATGTAATGTACTTTCTATAAGTCTTCTTTGACTCCTACGTGCGCCCTGTAGACACGGTGCCAAACATCCGTGTATTCCTCTAAACATAAGTACAGTTCACAACTCGTAGGAATTCAATAAAGTTCATAGCGGCAGAGTCCAACTTATTTAGCGCCGACAAACTAGGTTTTGTCTGGTTGCCAAGTACCCAGTGCGTTGTTTGTCGTATGGTCCTGTAGTATTGCGCTGTCTTGGGCTGTCTGTCTTCGTTAAACCAACCCTTTTACGGTGTAATTTAAATTTATTGGATTTCCCCCAATCAGGTTAGGCGTGGAGAGCGTCTTCAAAGTAGGTCTTGACCTCACCAAGTTTTTTCAAGTTTTCTATGTTTGGAAGAAAGAGGAATTTTGAGTTGTCAACATGTACACGAGAACTCAAAACCTTCATTTAAGTATGTGGCCCACAATCCACAAATGTAATCTTGTCTCTTTGACTCTCTCTGTCTATGCCTTTGTGTTTTTTTATATGTCTTTTATGTATGTCGGTATGTCTGTCTATCTGTCTGTCTGTCTGTGTGCCATTGTGCAATTCTATGACGACTATAACTGTTAAAATTCTATAATCAAACGAACTTACCAGTGATGTTTGATTGGAACTCTATCGACCCCATGAAGGAATACTGTTAAAATTGCTGTTTTTATTCAAACGTATCGGGACACTTTAGAATGAATTTTTATATGCTATAATGAATAGGTTGTAGAAATATAAAACATTGTTGCTCTAAATAAATTTCACCACATAATAAATTTTACAATTGGTTAGGTAGTAGGCATGGGTCGGATGTTCCGCCTACTAAAAAGGAAAAGGATGCGCAACTTAAACTTCAAGCATCTTCTTCCTGGTATTGTTCGTCGCTGCGGCATCGGGTTTTAGTTACGATGATTTTTGTAGATTTTTGTTTCCTTTTGATGCAGCTATTTTGTTTACTTGTTGTGTTTTATGTAATACGTATTTTCTTTTTTGTTTTGTCATTTTTTAGGGAGAGGGTGTTCGGAAAAAGTACGCTCGTATGTATTATTATCACTGCAGAAATCCCTCTTCATCACAAGCTCTTTTCCATCAACATTTTATTGATTTTGGGGAACGTAAACTCAGATGGCAATACATCCGGAGTCTCACCTCCATAACATCCAGACGCACATCGCCCGCCGTAAAGCTTTGCATCTGACGCTGGCCGATCATAAACCTGAGGCCTTCGTAAACCCAAACAGAAAGTAAAAACATACAGAGAGATAATTATGTGTACCGGAGTGGCCATGTTTTCGCTAACAGATATAATTGTGCTTTCCTCTGAACAGGCATGAACTCAGGAGACTTCCCTAGAACTATATTAGCTGAACTGATCTAGTTTTTCCAGGTGTATCTTCTTCTTCTTCTTCTTCTTCTTCTTCTTCTTCTTCTTCTTCTTCTTCTTCTTCTTCTTCTTCTTCTTCTTCTTCTTCTTCTTCTTCTTCTTCTTCTTCTTCTTCTTCTTCTTTTTCGTCTTCTTCTCCTTTTTCTTGCGTTGTAAATCATGCAGATTTCCCTGCTTGATTAGTAAACTCTGATGTTAAGACGAGGTCCCCTAGGTTTCCCACAGCCTTTAAGACCCTATAGTGTAGCTGGGTTTGATACCTGTGGCTATAATCGTCTTGCTCTATGTTGCAATGTGCACGTTTGATGTGGGGTATTAATTTGCTCATCGCAGTATTGCTTGTTCAAGTTTTGCGCTTTGGGGCATTTAATTGGCAGTGTCTATTTTTTAATCGGAAAAAACGGCAAACTGTATAATGTGTTGGTGTTGTGCCAACATGTTTTTGTTAGGCCAATATCTTTTTGTTTTGCCGATATGTTTTTGTTATAGACAGAGAATATTTGACTTGATCAAATCTTTAAAAACGGCATAGGTTCCGAATGGTCTCAGTTTCTTTACACATGTGTATAAGTGCATTATGCGGTGTGGAATCAGTTCTTGAATACTCTATGGAAAGTCCAAAATCGCCTGGAATCGAATTAAGATGAAAGTGTGTGTGTGTGTGAGAGAGAGAGAGAGAGAGAGAGAGAGAGAGAGAGAGAGAGAGAGAGGGGGGGGCAAGCAGAGAGACAGCAGAGACACAGATTCAGACTTAGAGAGAGAAAGAAAGATGGAAAGAGAGTAAGAGAAATAAGTACGCAGACCCATCTACTGACTGTAGTATTGTTTTATATTGTATTTTCTATCTATGTTTATATTGGACTTTCTATATGTTGTATATTTAAATCTGGGTATAACATTTTAACAAAGCGAAGAAAAAAAAATTACAATTAAATGCACAATTATATTAAGCTGTGCCTATACCACTGTGACCACTTTGTATAGTAATAGTCAGTGGCTTCACGTACAAATAAAGAAAAGTGCTTACTTCGAGACATGTGCCATCTCTAGCGAAGCAGTGTGCGTCTGACTAGTTCCTGGGGGGCGCGGTGGCCCAGTGGTAGAAAATCGGCTTCCGACGCAAAAGGCCCCGAGTTCGAATCCTGGCTGCTGCGTTCCCTACTGGTTGGGTCGGTGTCAGTCTAATGTGACCGGCTGAGACAGGAGTCATGGTATCCCCGCTGATGTCGGACGTTAAACCAGCTCAACTCAACTCAACTCAACTCAACAGTTACTCAGCTGTCTAATAGTATCATAACGCCCCAATGTGGTGAAAGGAAAGGCCGCCGTTCCACCATGAATAAGCTGGTTGGTTGGTTGGGTTGGTTTAACGTCCAACAGCAGCACTATATAGGCTCTATTGCGGACGGGCGCCGAGACGGACGTCTGACAACTTTATGTGCTGCCACACACGAGACAGTGCGGGGATACC
This sequence comes from Elysia chlorotica, assembly GCA_003991915.1. Classification (NCBI taxonomy): domain Eukaryota; kingdom Metazoa; phylum Mollusca; class Gastropoda; family Plakobranchidae; genus Elysia; species Elysia chlorotica. The sequence continues at coordinate 67,164 of RQTK01000595.1, read as the reverse complement.
ATGACTTCTGTCTCAGCCGGTCACATTATACTGACACCGACCCAACCAGTAGGGAACGCAACAGCCAGGATTCGAACTCGAGACCTTTTGCGTCGGAAGCCGATGTTCTACCCCTGGACCACCGCGCCCCCCATGAATAAGCTGGCGTCTTTGCCCATGTACAAGACGCCTGGCACTGCCTGGGGTCGGTCTGCCTGGACTGGGAGCATGGGAGCATCACGGATGGCTGCTGGGTGGCGAGGGCTGCCTGGGTCTCTGTCTGGGTCTCTGCCTGGGTCTCTGTCTGGGTCCATGCGCGTGCGGGGCGAGAGCCTCACTCAAACCAAACCTCGGCGACAGTTTGCTTCAACAGACCAGCAGAGATATAAGCTTAGCCTATGTAAGTTGTAACTGGTATCAAACCATCAGTTTCATTCACAGCGGACTGTTGAGCCGTAGTGTTTCTTACTCCCGTTGTGGTTGAATGATATTAATAATAGCCACGAAGGAACAGGTAGATCTACATCACTAAATAGCAATAACTCCTGGATTAAGAAAGACGCAATACAACTGATTATCATTTAATTATAAAAAAGGCGTGCTTATGTTTTTGTTTCTTTTATCAGGACGGTGATTTGGATTGTTTTCAGGGTTTTGCTTTGCGTGAAGAATTTAGGAAGTGCCAGAAACTCGGCGTAGTCAGAACAACATTAATTTATTCCTCATTATTTCAAACTTTTGACGATGCTGTTTTAGTTGCCAAATTTAATACAATCCTTCCTATCTGGAATTTGGTTGTGCATACATCCTTTTCTTTGTGGAAAATATATTCCATATTTTAAAAACTTTTAGACAACTTCCACGACTGCAAAACAATGAAAATCTATTTGATAAATAACGCCTCATCCCTTTCTGGGTAAGTAGTTTATCAATTGCAATTAATTAGAATAATCTAAGTTGCCAACCCATTTAATAATAATTTTATATCCGTTTATTTAGAAAAAAACTTAGTGTGTGTACGGTTTCGTATGTGCTGAAAGGAAATGAGGGAAAAATGGTATTGTTTGTAATTTGCTTCTCCCAATCGGCAGGCTTTCTGTTCAAAATCCATGATCGGTCCAGAATGTATTATGATTTTGCCAGGCATTAGTTCTGAGACCCGTCTACAATATAACCTTGCGGCTGGCGTTATCTTTAAAAACCTAACTCAACTCAAGTCAAAGTAGATAAAATATGATAGGATAAAATATACTTGCATTGTTCATACATAGAAAATTATCATGGATTTAGATTAGTTACAAAGCAAGGTAGATACACATTGACAATTAATTGCAAATACTTGAAACAAATAAGATTAAGGTATGTTAAAAAAAGTTTAAACAAGGGCAATTTTATTATTACACTGGTAAGCTACTATAGTTATTATTTCCTGATTTCAAATGTCTACAAGTACACTGCTTGCAAGGTAACTTTTTTTATTGCGTTAGAATGTACAGATATAATCATAAACAATACTTAATAAATAATATAAGAACATTGCACTGGTTATTATCACTCAGTAAAAAAAAGACCAAACACGCGATATTATGACATATCTTAGAGAATTCGTGCAGATACATGACAATGCGTCATGCAAAAGTTTAATGTTAAGAAGTTAATGTCATGGAGACGTGTAAACTGTGACATAAACGATTTTGTACATCTATCCGTTCTTGTCTTTACATGTCACAGTTTTCAAAATCGCTGATACAGACCAAACTGCTTATCGAAAGGATGTCCTGGTTTATTTTTTTATCTGTTGAAAACTTTTAAACTCCCGACTCAAGCCTTAAATTAAAAACATGAGGATCTCTCTCTCTCTCTCTCTCTCTCTCTCTCTCTCTCTATCTATCTATATATCTCTCTCTCTCTCTCTATCTCTCTCTCTCTCTCTCTCTCTCTCTCTCTCTCTCTCTCTCTCTCTCTCTCTCTCTCTCTCTCTATCTATCTATCTATCTATCTATCTATCTATCTATTTATCTATCTATCTATCTATCTATCTATCTATCTATCTATCTATCTATCTATCTATCTATCTATCTATCTATCTAACTATCCATCTCTTTCTCGAACTCTGTCCTCAAACTTATCGTTCTATAACTGAATCGAGTTTTCATTTGCAACCACTGGTTAATAATAAAATAAAATTGTCAGTTATGCAATAACTTTTTGCTCAAGAAAGTTTGTGTCGATCTATAAGAGTAGATTCCAACATTGATTGACTGATTTTTCATGGATCTTGTGATGAGATTAAATTTGTTTTTGTCGATCGATATTTTTTCGTTCATTGATACATGTGCTAAATCAACAATCGTGCGCACCTTAGTTGAGGCTTTTCCCCCCTTTCAAATCAAAATAAATCCTTGTTGTTTTTATTATTATTATTTTAATTCACAAGTCACATCCTATAAATTGTGAAAAAAAAGAAAAAAAATTCAGGATATACGTTTGGATTCTACTTAAATCATAAAGAAATGAAATAAAAAGAGAACAAGGTGGCATTTTGCACTAGCCAAACCCTGTGGGAGAAAAGTTCACTAACAACAAAATATTAGGATGGGCTGAAAATCAATAATGGTGACACGGGCTATCAAATCATCATATTCAATATTAGTCTTTATTATTGTGTTTGTTTTCTCTTGAGCTGCGATAGTGTCGCCTACACGCCATAATCTAGTCTTTGATATAGGACAATCTAATCGAAGGAACTGCGGACACGAATGACTGTTTGGTCTCAATCTGTTTTTCGTAAATTTTGGTTCACTTTGTTTTTGCTTTCGCTTTTCTTTTTTCTTAAAGACGACACGGAACTATAATAATAATAATGATAAATGAACGCGTCTTTCTGCTAATGGGAATTTTAAACCATTCACAAAGAAACCGAAGGAACGTGATTCCCCTGCTACTGGTGATTTCATGCTTTTTAAAAACATTCCTTTCACGTGTTGTCTTTGGACGTTTTTCAATAATCTATGGAATTTCAGAGTTATGCAAACAAGCTTTAGGCTTTCTATTCATTTGAAAAAGATGTCCTGTAGAGCTCATGTTAAGAATAATACAGTTTATTTATAAAGCGCAATAATAATATTAATAATGATAATATTAACAATAATAATAATAATAATAATTGGCACTTTTTACACATTAATATGTCATTTAGAATATAAAATTATGACATAGTGACATAGAACATAGGTAATAATGCATGTCATAACATTACAAACCAAAAGAATTCATTCATATACCAACATGCTTTGCATACATTATTAAGCTAAGTGGTAGAAGAAAATGTGTTTTTAACATTTTTTTAAACGTCGCTTCTTGGTCAGTGTTTCTCAGTTGTCCTAGCCTACTCAGTGTATGGACATTGTAATGAAACAAACGTCCGAAAAGGAAAGGAACTAAGTTTTTTCATCTTTTTTGCTTTAGTTTGGTATAGTGGTGAGGATTGGAAAGAAAAGGGGAGGAGATGTAACTAGCGTTAGAGATAACTTCTAGAGTCTAAAAGAGACGGTTTCCAAACTCCGCATGTTTGCAAGATTGTCAATCTAGAGCGTCTTTAATCTTTGATACACCCTCTCATGATTATTGATCCAAACATGATCATCAAATTTATAATCAATGAGAAACGTGCGAACTCAAGATGATAAGTTGTTTGTTTGATGTTAAACTTACTTGCCTCGCGTTTGGATCTCAAGACTAACGTCTGAAAAATTTCCCAAATAAGGAAAGTACGGACACCAGAACTTCTGTTTCAGTCAATCACCGACAATAACCCAAACAATAGCGTTCAACGGACCTGGACCTGGATTTGAACGTGAGATCTCACACACTGAAGGCGCTCAACGAACAGGCTGAGATTCTTTGTTCTCTCAGACTCTTGGTGTGGATGATCATGTCCTCCCTCGTTGTCTGCTACTCGCCTCCTACTCACCACAGTATTGATATCACCAATGTAAAATTCTAAACATTCAGACGTAAATCTAACACAGTATGGCAAGCATTACTTTTGCACTCCCTCCCCGACCCCCTGAAAAAACAAAACAAACACACACAAATGTACGTGACCGGAGCACCAGTGTTGTGTGGTGTTTGAACCGCAGATGAAAAACAAAATAAACAAAAAAAATATACGTAACGGGAGCACCAGTGTTGTGTCGTGTTTGAACCGCAGACCTCGCGCTATGAGTTGAGAGCGCTAGCAGACTGAGCTGTAGAAGAGCTGTGTAGTAATTCTTGTCGATTCAGAGCGTCTGTTGAGCGGCTCAGGCGAGAGGGAATCACAGATATGCGCTGGGGGAAGGCATGCATATAATACATGTATATGAACTGCATGGAACGCTATACATCTGATGCGCATGCACATAATATATACTGCTTGGAAATCTCCGTTTATCCACCTGATGCGATGGCCTGTATCTAAATGCAAATGTCCCACAGCGCGCTAAGCTGGGGGTCACGAGTGTTGGAATTGGAGCGATGGACTGGCCAGCAGGAGGTTGAGTTGATTTTGTTTGCTTTACGTGCAACGTTAGCACTATAGAACCTTCTGCGGACGGAATCCAAGACTGGCGTCTGACAATTTTACCTGCTGCCAAATAGAGACAGAGCGGGGAGACTTAGATTCCTGTCTCAACTGGTCACATGATACTGACACCAACCCAACCAGTAGGGAATATGTCGGACAAACACATTTTGACCAATCGTAGGTTTCGAACCGCGGACTTTCCGGTTGGGCGACCTAACATGTGCCAGTCTGTTGCCCGGCCAGGCGCGTAGTAGTCCAGTCAGCGGCGTGCCGGACTGATCAGCGGGAGATCCGATATGCCAAACTAACAAGATATACATGACTTTTGTGTGATACTCGGTGTAAGATGGAAGGTTACATTCGTGTCTCCCCTTAGTTTATATTAATTTGTTTTGATCCTTTATCTCTAAAAAAAAATAACGTGAGTATGAATCAATTTGTTTATTCTTTAGAGAAGAAAAACACAGATTATAGCTATTGCGAAAAATGTGAAACCACAATGATTAATCTGGTTCCCTCCGTCGTCCTGCCGTGTTATCTCTAACCAGCTTTACGCCCCCTCATTTTCGCCGAACAATCTTCAAGGGAAGGGGGGCGCAGTGGTCTAGGGGTAGAACATCGGCTTCCGACGCAAAAGGTCCTGAGTTCGAATCCTGGCTGTTGCGTTCCCTACTGGTTCGGTCGGTGTCAGTATAATGTGATCGGCTGAGACAGGAGTCATGGTATCCCCGCCCTGTCTCGTGTGTGGCAGCACATATAAAATTGTCAGACGTCCGTCTTGGGGCCCGTCCACAATATAGCCTATGTAGTGCTGCTTGTTGGACGTTAAAGCAACCCAACCACCAACAACCAACCTCAAGGGAAATGGGGGCACCATCTGAGATTCAAACTTTAGGAGCTCCTGCTCTCAAGACCAGCGCTCTACCAACTGAGCTTCCTTCCGCTAACCCTGAACAAGATGAGGATGCCCGGAGACTGACACCCTTGTAGAGTCTCCCAGGGCTGTGGATTAGCTCCACACGAGAATGAACCATAATCGTCTTAACTGCTTGGCCACATTAAGTGCGACTCCTCTTTTTCCCTGGTCCTTCTCGAACCATTCAGGGTCAAGAGCGTGTTGGGTTTGTTATTTGTTTTCTTTTGTTTTTTGTTTTGTTTTTTCCCCTAATTCTATTTGACTATGTGGTCTTTTTTCGGTAGTGTTAGGTTCAGACTGGTAAGACTAACATTAATACGTCTAATGTTAGTTCACAGTACTTAATAAAGATAGCCATTTGAGACTCCAGCAGATTAAAACCAACAAAAACATAGAACAGGCACCAGTCTAACAACACTTAAGTTTTAAATATTCATGTTACCAATTCGCACCTTATGTGAAAATGTGGGACACTCATAATTATTTCTTTTAAATGAACAAATTCGATAAAAAAAATTGAGGAATATGAAACAAATGTGTGTTTCTAAATTACTTCGTTTCAGATAAAATTATAACAATTACATCTTCTCCCCGCATAAAAACCAAATTATTTTTTCTTCTCTTTTCTTTTTTCTATAGTTTCACAACGCTGAAGTCTGTCAGTGTTAGATGGACCGACCTTTAAGTTAAACTGCGTTTGTAAGAAATAGCGTCTCCTTTTTCACACCATCGTTTGGCTGTTGAGACTTCAAAAATCGTTCGTGTTTGTTGTTTTTTTTTGTTTTTTTTGTTGTTGCTGTTGACACTTCAAAAATCGTTCGTGTTTTTTGTTTTTGTTTTTGTTTTTGTTTTGTTTTTAATTAATATTCTCTGTAAATAGTAATAGATATACAATATAGTTACAGTGACTTCGACACACGCAAACTAGTATAGTACACAGCCTCTTCATAGTAGTTTGCCTCTTCAAGCTCACTATTTAGAAGCGGATCCGATTGGACGATCAGTCGATTCAGTTCTTGGCCAAATACTTATTCGATTATTCCGGCTCAGTGCTAGACGTTAATTGCAGCTCAAAAAATTGTCTGTAAGTAGGCAGCTCGGACGTGTCTGTCCCCATCTTTTGGCTCCTCTCTCTCTCTCTCTCTCTCTCTCTCTCTCTCTCTCTCTCTCTCTCTCTCTCTCTCTCTCTCTCTCTCT
>RQTK01000595.1:28350-60236 GCA_003991915.1 Elysia chlorotica | reverse complement strand
GTTAGAAGTGGGTCTCTTAGCCCCCCGCCTCCGGATAGGATTAGTATCCAAGTACAAACTATACTTAATCTTCTTTTCCTGTGTTTTATGGTCTACCTACAGTTTCTCCTAAGAACATCATGTTTCTTTGCTTTTTCTTTTTTGTCTTACCATAGGTTTCTTACCATAGGTTTCTGAATATACTGTTTATATTTTTTTCTTAACAATCGAAGAACCAATGCTTATGGTTTTATGGTGAGAGTTGGAAGATTTTGAATATTTCTATCTAAATTTTCAATAAAAAATCTTTATTATAGAGAAGATAAGGAAAACTATCACAAAGACATAAGTATGACATAATCAGATTTTTCTCACTCTTCTATCATCTCAGGCTTTATTTTATCAGGTTTATCTAATCATCCTTCCTCTGTTTTTGTTGCTGTTGCTGTTGTTGTTTTGCGTTCCTAAAAAAATGTCATCAAATGTCTGTTAAAGTGATATATCGTTTCATGTTAAGGTTCATTAAATTAAATCCCGAATAAATAGATTCGGTGTTGAAGATTGAGCAATACACATATTTACAGTCGAGTTGATTGAATGATTACTCAATCAGTGTGAAGACGAAAAGCCCAGGTTTAGAGCCTAATGGGACGAAAAAGAAGAGCTGCTAGTTAAAATACTTATCTCCCCAGCCCTAAGCCTACAGCCCCAGCCCCAACCCCGCACGTTTCTCCTCTTTCTCTATGTATTTATCTATCTATCTCTCTATCTCTTTCTTTCTTTTTCTCTCCGTTTCTCTCTGTGTTTCTCTTTCTTTGTTTCTCTCTCTGTTTCCCTTTGTGTGTGTTTCTCTCTCTCTCTCTCTTTCTCTCTCTCTGTCTCTCTCTCTCTCTATCCCTCTCTCTCCCTTTCTCTCTTTCTCTTTCCCCATCTCTTTCTGGCGTTCAAAACCTTGTATTTTTTGTATCGCTCAACCTACCATAACCTGGAAAAACAAGCTCTGCACTTTCCTGCCAGGCTTTTGCAGATTGCCAAGTCAACCATCAAAACTGTTCATTCATACCTAAAAATGCACAAACTGCTACCAAATACGCTTTTTGTGGCGTACGGTTGGCAGGTTTCTGTTTCTGCGTCACTGGCGTCATTGCAGTGGGGCTAGGCTTGGTGGAACCATAGATTTATATAACTTATATGTCTATGTTGGAACTCTCCCGGATTACGAGCAGTTTTCTTGAAGACAGTTATTACTGACTTATTCCATGTCATTATTTTGTTGTCCGGCGCAGGAGCCACCCTAGCGAGATGGCTGAACTGATCTAAGGTGCCCAGTATTGGCTATTTTTCTCAACCCGCTCTTCTACGCGTTATAGGAGTTTGCATTCTCTGTGATTATAGAAAAAATTGGGTTTTCTTTGTTTTGTTTGTTTTCTTAATTTACCAATTCAGAATTTCTGCTTAGATCAATGTTCTGATAAATGTTTTTTATCGTTATGTATAGGTCTATATTATTTTTGTTCTTGTTCTTGTTCTTGTTCTTGTTCTTGTTCTTGTTCTTGTTCTTCTTCTTCTTCTTCTTCTTCTTCTTCTTCTTCTTCTTCTTTTTCTCCATGTGCATTTTTTTTCATTATAATTCCATACACTCTTGCTTCGAAACAAGAACAAAAAAGAAGAAAACAAAGTTCCCTCTCGTGAAGGTTCTATGAGATAATCCCAAGCTGAAATTTAGCCCCAGCCAATGGAGACCCTCATCCCCAGACCTGCAGATTGGGGCGTTCAGGGGATTTCCCATCGGGCAGCTGGGTGCATGGCCGTGCAAATGGCGGCTCCGTGTGGCCGCAAGTACACAAGGGTTAATTTGACAGCTCGGCTCTAGAGTCGGGCCAGTGGTGAGTTCGTGAAAGAGGACAACAAACGAAGTCACATAAGAGAAGTTAGAAGTAGGAGGAAAAAACTTGGTTTGACAAAATTAGTGTTTGATCATGAACGGTTTTAGCCCTAGTTGGTTTTTTTTCCCGACTGTTACACGCGTGCTTGATGCCCGTTGCTGAACAGCTTGATTTCGATGTTTCCAGTAGATTTGAGATTTAAGCAGAGAAAAACGATCAGCCTTAATTTAAAAGTAATAATTTAATTGAAAATAAGTAAAGCATTTCCGCATACACAGAGCTTTTGCTACATGTTCTAATTATACCGCTACTACTTCTACTACTACTTCTTTTTCTATTACTATTACTACCAGTACTACTACCACTACTACTACTACTACTACTACTACTACTACTACTACTACTACTACTACTACTACTACTACTACTACTACTACTACTACTACTACTACTACTACTACTACTACTACTACTACTACTACTACTACTACTACTACTACTACTACTACTACTACTACTACTACTACTACTACTACCACCTTCGTTACTACAGCTGTTTTTTTAAGCTGCAATCTGGTTTATGATCAATAGATGAATGAAGACGAACCAAGTGGAAAAAATAAAGAAAGGGCATCGAAGAAACTGGCCAAGTCAGAATTATACATTTTAGCGACTCAGTCATCTTTGTAGATACTCTAACAGAGATTTATACACGCTGGCTTGCTCTGACTGACAGGTTAGTTTGCTACAGGAGAAAGCTGTCTGATCTGCTAATAAAACAATAACATCTTGCTTTCGTTGATGCAGAAGAAATGAAATATATAATCATGTATATCGTGGTTGATATCCTCCAGCCGTCCTCAACCCCGACAAATAGACAAAATCGTTTTCCCCCAAAACTATTTAGCAAGAATACAAGAAGCGGCATGGTTCTAGATGGTTCCAGTTACTCCCGCAGTTGCTTACTACAGCTAGTACTTTCGTACATGAGCGAACATCGAGTAATTGCTTTGGTCACGTGTTTGTACTGGATGCTGGAATGGTACAATGACGAGTTAATTTGTGAAGGAAAAAGTGTAAGACCTCATGAGGTAAGAGTCTGTAATAGTGACTGTAGTAACTATCGTAGACAAGACTGGGGAGTTTTCACCACATGTTCCCCCGTCTGACTGCTGTTATGGGATCAATATGTCCAAGGAAATACGTTTTACTCAACAGGGGTGACTTTCCACCGAGGTATGCAAACCTCGAAAAAAATTACATCATAGAATAAATTATACTAAATACAATACAATAGAATACATAACAACATTACTAAAAATGAACAAGAGAATACCTAATGCGATTAATGTGGTGGGTAACACATTCTAACTTGACCCATTTTTTGGGAAAAGAAATGTTTTTAAATGTTTTCTAAAAACGAGACCACTAGACATTTATCTAATAGAAAGAGGTAGAGAGTTCCAAACAGTGGGGCCAGCTTTGGAATTTATCAATCTCTATATAATACAGGACGTCCAGGATTGTATGGAGAGATAAGTTGTTTTATGTATGAGGTGAGTTATTACTTTTCGCTTAAAAACAAAGAAGAGCAGTTTTGTACTCAATTCTAGCCGAAACGGGGAGCCATTGAAGGGTTCTGGGCAGATTAGAACTGGTTTTGTCTAAGAAGTCTAATCCTAATACAAGTCTGGCAGCTCTGTAATGAACTCTGGGTAATTTATTTATCCGACAGCTAGAGAGACCAGCTAACAAAGAATTGCAATAGTCTAGGCGTGATGGCACAAATGCACACTATTTGAGAGACTCTGAGTCAAGGTATTTCTTCATTTGATTGATCTTTTCAAGTTCGTAATTTAATATATTAGTAATATTGTTGATGTGGCCATCAATAATAAGAGAACTGTCGAAAATCAAGCCTGTATTCTTTGCATTATGGCAAACTTCAATCGTGCTCTATCTACTGAAAGGTTAAAATTTGGCACGTTAAAATTATATTGTGGCTTATTCCACATAAAAGTTCTTCAGTTTTTTCACCGTTCAGCTTCAATTTCTGCTCATCATCCAACTTCGTATGGTTTCGCAACATGCCTCCAAATCGTCAATTACAGAATAAATTTTCGATAGAGTGGAACATTTATAAAGCCGAGTATCGTCAGCAAACATAATTATGATTACTAATTCCAAGGGGTCTTATAGCTTGGAAAGAGGTCTTACATAGATCGTATAGAGGATGGGACCAAGGACCGAGCCCTGTGGGACACCGAAACTGAGAGGTTTAAACCAGACATGTTTCCATTTGTGGCTACCGCTTGTGATCTGTTTGTAAGGTAGGATTGAAACCACTTCAACACGACTCCGCCTAACCCAAAATAGGCGCTAAGTCGATGAAAAAGAATCGAGGGGTCAATCGTGTACTGCTGCTAAGATATCTACTTGTCATGCATCGCTAGATAATAATAGATCATTTGTTATTCGCAGTTTCAATTTTGTGCGACTCTCTAAAATCTCTCTCTCTCTCTCTCTCTCTCTCTCTCTCTCTCTCTCTCTCTCTCTCTCTCTCTCTTTTCCTCTCTCTCTCTCCCTCTCTCTTTCTCTCTCTGTCTCTTTTCTCTCTCTTTCTCTGCCTCTCTGTCTCTGCTTGTCGGTCTGTCTGTCTGTCTGTCTATCTATCTGTCTGTCTGGCTAGCTATTTGTCTGTCTGTCTCTCACTCTCTCTTTCTGTCTTTGTCTCTGAGTCTCTGTCTCTCTCAGTCTCTGTCTCTGTGTCTGTCTCTGTTTCTGCATCACTGTCTGTCTGAAACATTGAGCGAGTAGTACTAGTCGAGAGAAGAGAGGGGGGAAAGGAGAAGGTATGAAGACAAAAATACAAGTCAATAGAAACAGAAATATGTTATGTTACCACTAATAGGCTAGACAAAATTAACAATTCAAGATACAATTACGTTCATTTCAAATAATAGATAGTTTTTACTTGAAAAAAAAAATACAAAAAACAAGAAGCCAATTTTGAAAAGGAAAAAAGGGTATGATTATTTAGCATTTGTAGGCTGAAGTCAAGCCGCAAAGAAAAAATAAAACAATCTTTGGGTGGAGAAAGGGAATTTCGGCGCTATTTCAACGCCTCGCTTTTTTCTAGCTATCTCTCTTTGTTACTTTTGTTTCTTTTCCTATCTATCTCACTGTTTCTATATCATGCATACTCTTTCATGTTTTTCTTCCCCTTTCTCTCTATTCAATGATGACTGTGTATCTCAGTTCATCTATTTTTAATCTTTATCTGTTTGTGTTGGGTTTTTGCTGATTTGTTGATTTTTGTGGTTTTCTGTTGCTGTCTTTGTTAGTTTTTTGTTTCATGAAAAGTTCATTTCATCCGCTGCAGTAAAGTGCACACTTAGCTTATCACCTCAAGGCACATTTACAAAGAGGACTGTGCTGTCTAATAAAAGTGCAAAGAGTGCAAAGAGTTTTTAGAGATAAAATAAAACATTGCAGGGTTAAAGTCCATGTGATGACCAATAACATCATTAGGAAACAGGAAGCCCTTATACAACATTAACATCGTATTCTCTAAGTTCCCATGGTAACCAAGGGACAAAACGCCTGTTGGGTGCAGACCTGTCACTCGGTGTGTCTCTGAATCTCGCTGTTTACCGCTGAATCTCACGCTTATATATCCTTTTTTCACGCTAAGCTGCGCTGCCCTTTAAAAATTTACACCAAGCAGAATTTGACGTGCAAAAATAACAAAATCTGTTTAAACCACAATAGAAGCACGGATATTAAAGTGACACTTTAATGCATTCCGAAATTAGATTTAATGTTACTTAACATGTTTACGGAGTGGGTGGGATAAAATAAAAAATAGTGAGACAGAAACAGAGACAGAGAGAGAAAGGGATACAAAAAGATGGAGCAAGATGATGCGTTTTGCAATAGTTGGAACAGAAAACGTCTTATGTTGGTTTTGTTTTAAAAGGTTCTTTTTCTGTAGAGAGACGCATTTTGAAAACATATTTTTTTCATATATGGTGGAACAGTTCTCCTTGATTTTAGTTTGGAAACAGACACATAGAAATCTGAATGTCAAAGCTGCCAGTTCATCGTGGTTCTATAGATAAATGAGCTTTACAGATTTGAGACTGAGAAGCTTTTTATATCCTTTATTGACTATTGCGGATTTTTAAAAAAAACAACTACAAAACATATTCTTGCATAAGTGAGAAAATTGAGGCATACTTGCAATCAATTAATATTAATAATAATAATAATAATAATAATAACGAGTCTCATAGCCCTATACTTCGCACAGTTTTCCCTGCAGGATTTTGACTGCAGTCTCACTAAGTAAACTGAAGCGAGTCTGCTGTGCCTGTGATCACAAAACCATCGCCAGTAGTGAGTGATCAATCGGTAATTACTGCAGTCCAGCCTCATGCTCAGAAAATGTTTGTCCAGCCAAATATTTTGATCTTACGTCCACTGCTTCAGTTCTAGACTGCATGACGGCCAGTGGCGTATAGGCACTGAGCACTCCTGTTATACACACAAGTGTTACGTTTGATGTTTTCTTATGATTCTCATAACATCATTGAAGTCTTCTGGGAACGCCCTTATTTCTGCCAAGAGATTCATATATCATAGGTCAGTCCTTTACAAAAGCCAATCTTTTGATCAAGATGTACGTGGTCTTCTTTTTTCCTTTTATATTCAAAAGAACATGAGCTGCGAGGAGATTAAGTATCTGGCTCTCCACCATCACCATTGGGTGCTGTGCAGTTTAGCTTTGATTCCCTTCGTGCATACACACCCGACAGCAGTCCAACTGCATTTAAAAAAAAAACTGCTGTTAAATGATGATGATGATGATGATGATGAGAATTCTGTCCATGACAAGATAGTGGAGAGTTATGGTCAAACTTTCATGGGGGCTCCTTTCCTTTCTTTGTCCAAAGTAATATGAACTGCGAGGAGATCAAGTATTTTGCTCTTCATCATCACCCTTGTGTTTCCGTTAAACAATCAACTGCAGTAAAACTAAAGCCTGGCTGTAGCTTTAAAAAAATGTTCGGAAAAACTGCGTGGAATACATACAACTTCGGGATACATGTTCAGCAACTGTTAGCAAGGTCTTATGTTGAACAACCCTCAAAAATCTTTATCGTAAAACCTGGCTCCGACTGCCCAGGGACAATAATAAATGTTGCTTGACTGCCTTACTTGGCACTTAAATCTTTTCATGTGATTCATACAAGACCATTTGTTGCGCCGTAACGTCTCCTGCTTTGAATGGATATGAAGATGCCATCATAAATGTGATATTACTGCCAGAAATTAATAAGTATTGGTACATTTAGCAATACATGTAAGACATAAACCATGCGAATGCTGTTTATCATTCATTATCGTATGAAGAGAAGTCGATTTTGCTTAAAGCAAAACTAATGGCCTCGTTATTTGAACGAATTCCTGATTTGCTTTTTTTTTAATACTTTTAATTTTATATTTTTACTTGTTTTGAATGTAGCCATCCTTTTGAAATATGTCCAATCATATTTTTATGCTATTAGTAAATCATGGAAGAATGCGAAAAAATGTATATCTTTTCTGAAGATAATAAACGAGAGACTGACAGACAGAATGAAAAGAGAATTGCAGAGAGAGTGAGAGAGAGAAATAGAGAGAGAGGCAGAAAGAGAGAGGGAGAGAGAGAGACAGAGAGAGAGAGAGAGAGAGAGAGAGAGAGGGGGGAGAGAAGAGAGACAGACAGACAGACAGACAGACAGACAGAACAGACAGACAGACAGACAGACAGACAGACAGACAGACAGACAGACAGACAGACAGACAAAAACAGACAAACAGACAGACAGACATACAGACAGACAGACAGGCAAGACAAAAACAGACAAACAGACAAAGGGGGGGGGGGGGGGGGCGAGCACATGGACTTGACCATACCTTTTTAATTCAGCAACAACAGGGTCCTTGGGAGAGTTGAGAAATAATTATTCAGGAACTTACAGGTATGAACTGAAAGGGAAAATCCATTTCTGATTGTGAAAGAAGTCTTTACAATGCTTTTAAAGAAAATAAAACATGTTTCCAAAGGCCGTGTAGTCAATAATGTGATTGCTATTAAAGATAAAAGTTAAATGCCTCTCAAACACACAACAAACATCATTCTGTAGTCAATGCTACAGAGTAAACAAAATTTTGTTTAAACATCGGCGAATGAAGTGGAAATGCTCCTATAAGTTGTATAATTAGTTGTTACATGTATTATTACTAGTGTTAACAATTTCGTATTCTTAATTTCAGGTTATCTTCAGAAGGCCACACTAGTGCTGGATTATGCAGCGTTTTGAATCTCAGTGGTCAGGTCCAATAGTTGAGGCAACTTTCTCTCTGCTTTCCTGAACGCCAGTTCAGCTTTTGCCAACTCAGGCATCTGAGCAGCCAGGGCGGCATTGGCCAGCGCGAACTTGGCATCGAACCCAGGCCAAGCGGGCATAGTCAGCGGCATGGTGGCCACAAGCAACTTCAACTTCTCCACAACTCTGCTCATCTCAAACACGTTTAGTAACGGCCTTGCCGGCAGCGAACTCGCGCTGGGACTTTCATCCAATGAGAGCGCGATCTCTGCTATGCCTGGAGCAGGCGCGGTCAGCGACGGGGGCGGGGGCGGGGAGCTGTACAGCCCCGGGAACGCTAGCGGCACGAGCGCCATGGAGGAGGTCCTCAAGGCCACCGTCAACGGCCTCAACACGTACGCCGTGCCCATCATCTGCGTGCTGGGCATCATCGGAGACGTGACTTCCTTCCTGGTCTTCGTCATCAGCTCGTTCCGGTACCACCCGTGCTCGCAGTACCTGGCGGCGCTGGCCTTTGTGGACACCATGTTCCTGCTCTCTCAGGTGAGCCTGTGGGGAGGGGCGCGGTGGGGACAGCTCTCTCAGGTGAGCCTGTGGGGAGGGGCGCAGTGGGGACAGCTGTACTCTAAAACCCTGATTTTCACACGTCAGATTATAGGATTATGAATTTCCACTGCCGATTTGAGTGTGGTAAATACAGGAAAATGTTACATAAACAAGGGAATATCCCTTGGTACTATTCTATAAAGTTAAAAGTGTATGTGATTCATAAATTATTGATTTGTTACACTATGTCTTAAATAAACATTATGCAGCATAACTCTTTATTCTTAGGTCTGGGACGAAATTTCACATTGAATGCTATTTGTGGAATGGAAATCAGTCTAAAATTGTCAATTTGTCACCTCTCCACACGAAAATTGCAAGCTCTGCATACTTGTGGCTGCGTGTGGCTCAATATCAGTTTGTAGTGGTGTAGTTTTAGTGCGTGTGAAAATAGCCAAAGTCTAGGGGCAGCGCTCAACTCGGGAACATTTAGTATGATGTCCAAACTGGCTGCCAAGCTTTATCTGGGTATTACTTTCATACTCACGTATTGAACATTGCGAAACCTGACTGGTATTCGTCAATTAACTCCTCAATCTTTCTTCTTTTCTTTTTTAGCCATTATTATATGTCAAATTTCCTTCGTGCTTTTTTCCATTCTGTGCCTAAACATTTCAAAGCTGGTAAACTTTCTTAATCTATTAATCGAAAGGTTTAATTTTCTTTATTTTTTTACTATATATAACGTCATTTTTATTATTCCGTACTAGTCTACAAAATCAGTTAAGGTTCGTTTATTATACAAACAAAACGAGGATGAGAAATAGCATCCTAGTTTCTATATTTGTATCAAGAAACAGTAGAACGGTCTTGTACGGCTAAGATAGCCATTCGCGAGCTAGGCAATGCGATTAAAAGATCTCCCTACAACTTACAAGTTCTTTCCATGTTCAGGCTACGATGAGACACAAACGGTGTTTAGCTATTTTTTCCGGACTGCATGTTAGATTATTGTCTTCAAGAGATTCGGTTTAAAAAAAAATCCTGTTTCTTGTTTCCGTTCTATTTTGTTTTTTATTGTGATAGCATGATTGCTTTGACAATCAGCTGAGAGGTTTTCACATATTGATCTTCCAAAGGTTTACCAAGTTCTATGGTAATGAGAACATCACGGAACAAATGGAGGGGCGCGGTGGGGGCAGCTGTCTCAGGTGAGCCTGTGGGGAGGGGCGCGGTGGGGGCAGCTGTACTCTAGACCTGGTTTTCACATGTCAGATTATAGGATTATGCATTTCCACTGCCGACTTGAGTGTGGTAAATAGGAAAATGGTACATAAACAAGGGAATATCCCTCGCTATTGTTCTATAAGGTTAAGAGTGTATATTATGGATGTGTTACCCTATCTCTGAAATAAACAGTGTGCAGCATAACTTTTTGTTCTTAAGTCTGGGGCGAAATTTCAGATTGAACGCTATTTGTGGAATGGGAAATCAGTCTAAAATGATCAATTTGTCACACAATTATAGCAAGCTATGCATCCTTGTGGTTGCGTGTAGCTCAATATCAGTTTGGAGTTGAGTTGGCAGGTGCAGTTTTACTGCGGGTAAAAATAGCTAAGTCTAGCGGCTGCGCTCAACTCGGGAACATTTTGTGTGAGCAGGGCCACTGTGATGTCCAAACTGGGTGCCAAGCTTTATCTGGGTATTACTTTCATGCTCACGTATTGAACACTGCGGAACCTGACTGGCATATTGTCATTTAACTCCTCAGTCTTTCTTTTTTTTTCTTCTTTAGCCATTACTATTTGTCAAAGTCCCTTCGTGCTTTCTCGGTTCTGTGCCGAAACATTTTAATGCTGGTAAACTTTCTTAATTTATTAATTGAAAGTTTAATTTTTTTCATTTTTTGCTATATATAACGACCTATTTAATCTTCCGAAGACTAGCCTACGAAGTCAATTAGGTTCGCTTATTATACAAACAAAACGAGGATGAGAAATGGCATCCTAGTTTCTACATTTCTATCAAGAAACAGTAAAATAGTTTTTGTACGGATAGGATAGCCATTCATTCACAAGCTGGGCAATGCGATAAAAAGGTCTCCCTACAACAAGTTCTTTCCATTTTCAGGCCACGATGAGACACAAGTGGTGTTTAGCTTTTTTTCCCGACTGCATGCTAGATTATTGTCCTCCAAGAGATTCTGCTTTAAAAAAATCCTGTTTCTTAGTTCCGTTCTATTTTGCTTTATATTGTGAGAGCATGATTGTTTTGATAATCAGCTGAGAGGTTTTCACGTCATATTGATCTTCCAAAGGTTTACCAAGTTCTATGGTAATGAGAACATCACGGAACAAGCCCTACAAACTCCTCGTTTTACAAATACGGTTTTGTTAATAGGCATGGGGAAAAACAACCTAGACAAAGCAATGACATTTTGTTTTTTTTCCTTTATGCTATCAAAGGTTAGCAAACACAATTTACAAATAGGTTAATTCTAAGATTTAAAACATTTTTTGGCTCTCATTTTTATAAGAATATTTTTGCAATTTCATGGAAACCATTGATACCAGTATAAAACGATGCAATCTTATTTATCTAATTATTAAAATACAAACAAAACAAAAATCATGACATTACTTTATTACTAGGGTGATAAAACATTGGGAAAATACATAGTGGGATAAGAAAAAAACATTTGTTAGTATCATTTTAAACAGCTTTTCTTTAGCCTTTTTTCATTTCTGCAGTGCAGTGACAGAAAAGTGTAAGAAAAACATTAGAGATTTCCGGCCGGATGTCTAGTTGTTTTGATGTCTTTTTTTTTTGTCGATTAGATCCATGTAATCTGGTTCACAGCAACCTGTCAATCTGCGGGAAGTTTATCTTCAATAGGGCGACTCCATCACAGCCAAGTTATCTCCCTGCATTGTTTGCCTGGGCTTTTATCTTCCGATTTGTCGATCTTGTAGTTGTATGGACATTTTATTGGCAATGTTTAGCCGGTTATGTTTATTGCAATTGTATTGTTTTTTTTCTAAGCAATTGTAGAGCAATTTTTGTTTCGCTGGAACAGTTGTTTTCCTTTAGTTTATATGCAGCTTACAAGTTTTCGCAATAGCGCTTTCTACAAATCATCTTTAAAAATCGGATTTGTACGTAGTATGAATATAACAAGCATGCATACAAAACACTCTCCGATTTTAAAGCAATTCAATTTTTAAAAAAAAGCTTTGTTTTTAGTTTGTTCTCAGCTTGCTTTTTCCAACTGAAAAGTTTTCTCCTTTTTCTTATTGTGTAGGGAAAGTCTGTCTAAACCTGCTCCAAATTGGACCCTTTGTCGCTTTTATGGTTGACGCTAGCATAGTTATTATACCGTGATTGGGGTCGGATTGGGGATTTTCAAAATAATAGTCGAGACAAGGTTTAAATTCAGCATGCAATTGAAAGTCTTGAAAAAAAGGATCATAAAAGGGTTAAAATTACACTGCCCTGAGAGGAGTGTGTGTGTGTCTGAAAGAGAGAGAGAGAGCGAGAGAGAGATAGAGAGAGAGATAGAGAGAGATAGAGAGAGAGAGATAGATAGAGAGAGAGTGATAGAGAGATAGATAGAGAGAAATAGAGAGAGATAGAGAGAGAGAGATAGATATATATATATATATATAGGGTGCCTGTGCACTGTTTGACGGAGTCTAATCTGCTTCTCAACATCTTCATGTTTTATTTGAAAATGTTGATGAGCTCTTTTGCAATTATATTGATTTACAAATGAAAATATATGTTCTTGATTTAAACGTTGGTCAATACTTGTTATTGCTGGTGCATTTACTATTTTTTTGAACTATAGACCAACATGTCTCTATCACCTGTGTGTCTGAAAGATCGACCTATACACAGGTTTGAATGGCACGGCTAAAAGAGAACACGTCCCTCTTTTGCCTTAGATACGTTAGTCCATATATACTTATTCCATTAAAAGGTTTTTAAAACTGTATATTATGCTGATCAGATCTCTGAAACAACGAGAACAAAAAACCTGACCCCCCCCCCCCCCCCCCCCTTTTCCAATTCATTTAAAAGAGGAGACAATCAGAAAAAATAACATGTGAGCGATTTTAGCTTTCGGCTTGTTATCTCGTGTTGTGGGTTGGATTAGGATTAGGGACTTTATTCTTTTATGAAGCGGTAGTGTAGCAGTAATTAAAATTAGTTGAACTGTTTTAAGTGGAGAAAGGATAAATTCTTTATCAACTTATATCCTCTCTGCTTTCAGTCCATCCGCGCATACGACCACCACCCCCCGCCCCCGAACCCCCCCCCCCCCCCGCCTCCCCCCCCCCCTTTTTTTTTGGCCGATGTCATGAGAAAATCCGAAAGCTCTGTTTCCTATCACCCCTACCTCCCCCCCCCCTTCCCCTTCCCTTGCCTCCTTATCTCTACAACTGTAAAATCGATGAGCATTCGTTGAGTTCCCCGGCCGGTTGATCCCTGCTCAATCTCCACATTGATTATCCGGGAATTCCTCAGGGCCGGCGGTTTCCTTTAATCCAGTGATAGTCCTGGTTCTTAATGCATAGGGCTATTAGCCAGGGAGGGGGGGGGCATGTCACTAGGGCTGAGCATGCGTCATGAGCAGGCGGGCCTCGTTCATCGGGATTCGACCTGCTGGGTGGGCGGCCAGGTAACCTGATCTACGTTACAGTCCCATCGTAAGAGCCGGGGGGAGAAGGCATGGACTGAGGCAGGCATTGCAAGAAAGAGGGGGGGGGGGGGGTAAAAGAGCGGTTGGGGGGAGGGGGGGGGGGCAAAGAGAGATGTAAGAGCCACCTTGATCAGAAGACATGGTTCGAGTCGGAGAAAAAGGCTTGAGCAAACACAAGCAGAGAGAGATAGAGAGAGAGAAGAGAGAGAGAGAGAGAGAGAGAGAGAGAGAGAGAGAGAGAGATTGTTTGTCTTAAATTTTTGTTTATTTTGTTGGTGATGTTTGTTTTGTTGGGGCGTCTTTTGTGTTGCTTTTTGTTTGTTTTTGTTTTACTTCACTTATTTGCAATTATCTTTACTATGCATAAACACAAGCAGAGAGAGAGAGAGAGAGAGAGAGAGAGAGAGAGAGAGGGAGAGATTGTTTGTCTTAAATTTTTGTTTATTTTGTTGGTGATGTTTGTTTTGTTGGGGCGTCTTTTGTGTTGTTTTTGTTTGTTTTTGTTTTACTTTACTTTATTGCAATTATCTTTACTACGCGTACGTGTGTGCTTTCTCCTGAACTATACACATCGCCTTCAATGATAAAACAAAACAACAGCAACGCCAAGCCCTGTGGGCTCCGCACAGTGATGGAAAGATATGCCACGGCAAGGTTCATTAGATGGGAAAGTTTCTCTGTACCTGGACACGCTGAGACACTAATTGAGCGAGGCGGGCTTTGTCGGACTCTAGTGGAAAAAACGCGATGGTCGTTAAGATGGTATCATGTTATAAAAAATGTTTATAAAGACAACGAGGCAAATAGATGCTTAGATAGTGTTGGTTAGTTAAAGGGTTATACTGTTTAAAAGATAGGGCAGGTAGAAGAGATCGACAATCAAGACAGGGGGAATATTAAATTAAATTTGTGTAGAATGATGAATCAGATGTTATAGTTTTTATAATGTTTTTGTGTCATATTTTATTGCTTCTACACTCGTCGCTGGCGTTCCCTAATAAACAAAATGCTTTATGTTATTTTATCTAACAATCGCCCTCTGTCCAACTGCCATCAGCTGATCACCTTGCTAATGAAGCTCCTTCCTTCCACGACGTTCGCGCCATCCCTCTTACCTCCACCCCTCAAATAAACAAAGGCCTTTTTACCTCTCTAATCCCCCCCCAACCTTATTTTTCTCCATTCCCCAACAGCTGATCAACCCGCTTATGAAAGTCTTCCCTCCTCGTTATCTATCTCAATCATCTATATTACTATTTTCTTCCTCCCTCCCCCCTGTCTGTACCATCCAACAGATGATCCTTGTATGGCGTTCTCCGCCTCCCCTCTTCCCCCTTTATACCTCTCTAACTTCCTCCCTCTCTCTATCTCCACCTTTTATGGCGTTCTCCGCCTCTCCTCTTCCCCCTTTATACCTCTCTAACTTCCTCCCTCTCTCTATCTCCACCTTTGCGTTCTCCGCCTCTCCCCTTCCCCCTTTATACCTCTCTAACACATCCCCCTCTCTCTCTCCACCTTTAATGGCGTTCTGTTCTCCGTCTCTCCTCTTCCCCCTTTATACCTCTCTAACACCCCCTCTCTCTACCTCCACCAGCTGATCAACTCGCTGATGACGTTCTTCCCGTCGCTGGCCTTCGCGCCCGGCTACTGCAGCGTGATGGTGTTCCTGGCCTACGTCTGCTCCTTCCTGTCCGCCTGGTTCGTGGTGCTAATGATGGTGGAGCGCTACATCGC
The DNA here is from genome assembly GCA_003991915.1 of Elysia chlorotica. NCBI lineage: Eukaryota > Metazoa > Mollusca > Gastropoda > Plakobranchidae > Elysia > Elysia chlorotica. The sequence goes on along the minus strand of RQTK01000595.1, from coordinate 45,015 downwards.
CGTGTGCCACCCGTTCCGGGCCTCGGCCCTCTGCAACAAGCGCAAGTCCATCATGGTCATCGCCGGCCTCTCGCTCTTCTCCGTGCTGCTCTACTCACACAGCTTCTTCACGACGATCGAGTCGAGGCCGTGCTCCATCGACGCCGGCAGCTACGGCTTCCTGATCGTGTTCACATACCTGGACTCCTTCCTCGTCCTGGTCGTGCCTTTCCTCGCCATCGTGCTGCTCAACCTCAAGGTAAACTCGCTGCCCGCTCATTTGAACCTGGGGCTTAATTACCATAGGTTAGGAACAAGACCCCCATTATAATGGCAATAGCGCTAGCCGATAGGAAATTGCGAAGGCGATGGTGAAAAAGATGAAGGATTGGTGGGGATGATAATTTATTTCTGTTTCTCAGTATAATGATACAATTTTTGAAGCATGCCCTGGTGATGATGATGATGATGATGATGATGATGATGATGATGATGATGATGATGATGATGATGATGATGATGATGATGATGATGATGATGATGATGATGATGATGATGATGATGATGATGATGATAGTAATGGTGGTCTGGACTGTGACATAAGGAAATCGGGTGGAAGTTTTGGTGGGGATGATGGAAGAGCAGAGTGTATAACAAAAGGGTGAATTTCAGTTTAGCCACGTTGTAGTAAAATATACAAAGAAAGTTTATGTATTATTTACAAACCCGATGATGTCCGTGGTAACCAATAAAATTAAAAAGACGTATTGGATATGGACATTTACAAGAAGCTTTTACTATATGTTTTCCAAAGTTAACTTCATCAACCCGCGCCATCCATTCATATGCTGGTACCATTGTCCACTAAGTGTTAATGTTCGTGAGCTGAGTAATCAAGATCTCTCACATTTAGAGGAAGGATTTTAAAAGTAAAAAGCACGATAGAGCTAAATCAATGGCGTCGCGTGTGCGGGTTTGTAGATTAGAGCCCTACTTTGAGTGCTCTCCCCTTTTCACCAAACACTTTTCCAAGTCACATGTACTACCTCTCTTGAATAAGAAACCAGTTTGTTCAGCAGTTTTTTTTAAGCTGTTTGCGGAAAAGTAGATGCCCTAATTTTATTTCTGACAATTGCGCTTTGTCGAAAGTTCAACCAAAACGTTTAACAATTTAAGCGTTGTTGCTGGGGAAAAGGTGGGGGTGTTTTTGTACTTTTTTAAACTCTGCCTTTAGAAACAATACGACGATTCAGGTGTTGGCATATAGCCTTTATAGTGCTGATGTTGGACGTTAAACCAACTCAACAACAACAACATCAGTTGTTGGCAGAATGTTCCTAGTAAGGCCTAAGTTTTACCATTTGTCTCATCTATGCTCACTCACTATTTCCACGGTTTCTACCCTCCTTAGTCATAGTAACTACTAGTTCAATCAGCGAGTTAATAAATGAAAACAAAAGGGAATTCACCATGTTTACATAGTCCATATGACTACGTGCATGAACGTACTATATCCCTCACACACACTGTTCCCTGCCTGTCCCCATGTGTACACAGTCCATATAACCATGTGCATGAACGTACTATATTTCTCACACACACACTGCTCCCTGCCTGTCACCATATGTACACAGTCCATAATTTATGCCTAAATGCATGAACGTACTATATTCCTCACACACTGTTCCCTGCCTGTCCCCATATGTACACAGTCCATATAACCACGTGCATGAACGTATATTCCTCACAAACTGTTCCCTGCCTGTCCCCATGTGTGCACAGTCCATATGCCTATGTGCATGAACGTACTATATTTCTCACACACACACTGCTCCCTGCCTGTCACCATATGTACACAGTCCATAATTTATGCCTAAATGCATGAACGTACTATATTCCTCACACACTGTTCCCTGCTTGTCCCCATGTGTGCGCAGTCCATATGCCCATATACATGAACGTACTATATTTCTCACACGCTGTTCCCTGCCTGTCCCCAGGTCATCTTCACGGTGCGCGGGTTCCGGCGGCAGCACAACCTCCTGGGCAGCAGCGTGAACGGGCACCACGGCAAGGCCTGCGCCGGCAGCTGCCACAACAGCAACAACAACAGCACGGGCACGGCCTGCTCCACGTCCACCACGACGCTGCGGTTCCACACGTCCAGCAAGACGCTGAGCCTGGCCCAGGTCCGCTCCACCAAGATGCTGGTGTGGGTCTCCTCCGTGTTCCTCGTGCTCTACCTGCCCAGCTACGCGGCGCGGCTCTACGGACTCATCCTGCAGCAGGCGGCCGGCGGCTTCAAGTCCGAGCGGCAGCGGCTGCACTTCCAGATCGCGCAGCAGCTGTGCCAGTTCCTGTACTTCCTCAACTTCGCCATCGACTTCCTCGTCTACCTGGTCACCAGCAACAACTTCCGCCGGAACATCCGCCGCTTCATCAAGAACATCCGGGTCAGGGAGAAGAGGTCATCTATAAGGCGGAGGCCGGGGGTGAGAGGTCGGCTCTAACATGCGAAGGTTCACAGTGAAGAAAAGGAGTTACTAACGACATGCGGGCTCATTGTGAAGACAATGAGTGAATAGAGACAGTTATCGCTCTAACATACGGGTTAACAGTGAGAAAAGGAGTAGAAAGTGACATTTTACGCACCAACAATGATAACGACATTTAACACCTGCCTTTTTGTGGCGTGCGGGTTGGGTGCACACTATCTGAGGAAAGTCTGAATTCAAAACTTTTCATTCGATGAGCTTGCTTAGTTTACCTTGATGTAGATTTTTGCAAGTGTCAGACAAAACTGCATTGGTGTCTAATCTGCATGGCATGGAAATCGCCTGATAACGTATTTGGCGGCTTTAGATCGTCCAAAGTCAGTGGCGTGTTCTATAAGCAGGTCAAACAAAGTGTTTTTGGGCAGGACGTTTCTGTTATGTTATGCCCTTCATGCCATCTCTGGTGCTGTTGGCGCTGCGAGGACGCTCCCCATAGATCTCATTCTTGACTCAATTTATTCTTCTTAGATCTACTTTAGGAGAACTTACTCGGGCTCAGTTCTAAATCTGACCAATTTCTTCTGTGATGTGCACTAAACCAGGCGTGTACCACAGTGACTTAAGACGGCGATCACAGTGTCTGTTGTGTCAGGTCATACAGCGTTGGTGAACACGGGCCGCGGTGCTGGAGTGTCCATCTAAGTAGGCCTGCAGTGGACCCTCAGGCGTAGAACCTAACGTCCATTCAGAATGGGATGAAAGCAAGTACATCTATTGCTAGGTTAATTGCAGGTCTTTGGTTGGCTGGAAGGCGCTGCTAGACTAACCAAGAACATATTTCACCGAGAACAATACTTGGCTAAATGGAATATCTTGACATTAAAATAAATTTACCTACACGTACCTCGTAAAAGGTATAAATGTTAACATTACCCATGTTCTTGACAATGTTATCTTTGCTTTGCTTTATTTTGTTTACAATTTCCATTCATGGCGGTCCACATCAAAGGATCTAAGGAGCTTCTGACAGTCACTAAAGTGATGTGTTGTGTTTTTGTATAGAATGCAGTAAAACTTCAACAAGCAATGTGCGGGGTTTTTTAACGCGCGGGTGCAATGTTGAGCTTCATTTTATCCATAGGACACTACAGACGCTTTGATAAGAAGCAATTCATATCCGATTTTTTCAGCGAATATCAAAACTATGGGGCAATAATGGCGTATTGTGAACATTTTTTATAAGCAACTTCGGCCTTGAATGTCTTTCCCATTGTTGACTCACTGTTTTAATGATTGGAACATTTTTAAGTTATGTTATTTTGCTTGGTAAATGTTTGATAAAATGAAACAATTGAATAAACATAATATTTGGACAAGAGAAGGAGAAAGAGAGATAGAGAGAGGGGGGGGGAGAGAGAGAACGAGAGAGAGATAGAGAAAGACAGAGAGAGAGACAAAATGTGAGGGGGGGCTGTATGTTGAGAGAGACTGTGAGAGAGAGAGAGAGAAAGTGAAAAAGAGAAAGGGGCAGGGGGAATATATTAAGAGAGACTGAGAGAAACGGAGAGAGACAGAGAGAAGGAAAAAGAGAGACACGTTGATTAATTGATGGGTGGATTGAAGAGAGAGATATGAGAGAGGCGAGCTAGAGATAGAAAAAATGTGTTAAGAGGGATAAAGATAGGAATAGTAGTATCTGAGGTGGAGCCAAGAGGGACAAGAGGAGGAGTGATCCAGGGGATAGGGGAAAAGAGATAAAGAGAGAGAGGGAGAGAGATAAGAAATACGAATTGGAAATCAAGAGAGAAAGGAAAAATACAAGGAATATGTGTCAGGCGTAAAGGATTGAGGACAAATAGAGTGTCAAAGATGCAGACAAACACTGAGACAGACAGACAAACAAACAGACGGACAGATACAGAGAGATACATAGCGGTAAAGACAAACAGAAAGAGATAGGCAGATTGAAGAGTGAGAGATAGGGCGAGCGGATATGAATTTGACAGAAATGAGAGAAAAGTTGATACCTCATGCAGATATTTGATTTGTTTTTTTAACTAAACGAATCATGAAGTGTGTGGTGTTTGTTTCAGTCATTAATTTGTTGTTGATTTTTATACTGAATTTTTTTTTCAAAAATTGATGACATTTGTGTGTAATTAATATGTTTTGGCTTTTCTTTCTTTTTTAAATTATTTTAGCCCCATAGGATTTCGACATAGTGCGGGCTTTTTTTACTTATTGTAATGGTTTGTTGTTGTTTTTTTCTTTATCTTTTTGTTGATTGTTGTTATATTTTGAAACCCACCCTTGCATTGCCTGTTGTTTCCATATTGTTGGACACAGTGTATTCACGCTATATGTGAGGAACCAACAACTACATCTGCACTGTGGTTATTCCACGTCATTGAGAATAAAAAAATATTCCTCCTCTCACATAAAAACATGTCTTCAGGGTTGCTGCTGTTTATGGTACCGAAAGTTTTATCTTCTAATAATTATTTGTGAACTGGATTTGTTTGTTAGGTTTTAAACGTCCGTTGTACAAAAACAGGTCTAGACCGTCTCGTAGAAGGGTCGTTAGAATGGCGTCTGACAACATTACTGTATTTATTTGTTGCGTTCTCTAACGTCTGTCTTAGAACACTAATTCTAGACCGTCTCGCGGAAGAGTTTTTAGAATGGCGTCTGGCAATATTACTGTATTTATTTGTTGGGTCTGGACGTCCGTCGTAGAACACTAAGTCTAGACCGTCTTGCGGAAGAGTCTTCAGAATGGTGTCTGACAATACTAGGTGCTACCGCGTGTAGGCAGAACAATGTGGACTGGTCTCTACTGAGAACGACTCAACAAAAGTGGAGCAAAGCGACCATATTGGGATTCGAACTTGGCACCTCTTGATTGACAAGCCGCGTCTGGGAGGTATATCGAGATATGCGGATGCGAACACAAAAAAAGTTTTTTTCCGAAAATCAAACTGAGTACCAGGTGTAATCTACTTTTTGCCAACCAAAGCCAATCTACAATAATTTGTAATTTTAGTTCTGGATTGTTTTTAATACACATAATAATATTAAATGCTTTAGGGAGACGCTACACGATTTTGAACAAATGAATAATTAATAGCTAGAATGATTAAATATAATTAAGTGTTCTGAGAAAGGTTACATGCTGTTTAATTATATTTATTTACGAGATTTTAGTTTTTAGAATCTGACCATGCCTCTTTTTTCTGGAAGAAAACAAGTCAAACGTAAAATTCACACAATCATAAAAGATGGAGAGTGTTCTTCAAGTAGTCTAAGTACCCTTTACATTAATACGTTAAAGAGTAAAGCATAAATAAGTAATCATAAATAACAAAAACAGAAAAACTAGAAATGCTGTTATGCAGCTAGCTTTACAAATCAGGAAGTGGTGTGATGCTGTACAATTTCAAACAATAGCATTAAAAAACATCAGATTTTCTTTAATTCGTTCCATGATAGCCAGTGATGTCACACAATTCTGTCAGCCTGAAATGCCACAAGTCCGTCGCAGACTTTTCTATCGCTATTTTTGCCTCAGTAATTCAGTAATTCAAAACTTATATAATTGCAGAACCACCAAAAAATGCGTTTTTTGCTTGAATGTTTATAACCATTTTCAAAAAAACTGTTTTATATAGTCTTAAGTATTAATTTAAAAATTCTCGGAGTTTTATTAATTATGAGTTTGCTGTTAATGGAACCCTTCCGTTTCATGCTTGTTTTTCTAAATTAACGTTAACGTTGTAGGAATTTCATTAGGGAATTTTTTCTCAATAATTAACGTGAAGTCTGGCAATTTGAGAATGTTAAAACTCTGTGCATGGCGTTTAATTACAGTAATTACAGTGGCTGGATGGTCGTGACGAGCAGACAGGCAGGAAGACAGGCAGGCAGACAGGCGCTCAGCACGAAGATAAATGAGTTTCCGGATTGTTTTTGTTTTATTTTGCTGTGTTTTTTTTTTTCAATAATATTGTTTTGCAATATTCCATAATTATAGGTTGATAAAGCCAAACAAAACCTTAGTGGCGTAACGCTGTAGCTTTCAGTGCAATGAAATATGAGAATATTACATTTTCCTCTACTTGAAATCACCCTGGGGAGGTCGATAGCTGTGTTGATGTTTATCTCTAACAAGGATGAGTCTATGGACATCTCTTAATGAGGACATATTCGATCAAGTCGATAAAGAACTCAATAACCTTGCACTTAATCTTGCCAACGTAACATTATTGTCGAGTCAAGAGAGACTCACACTGATTTAACGATTGCGTATTTCCGTTTTTTAATGTCCAACGTCAGGAGTCCAGGTTTCCGCGTCCTGTATCGTGGATGGCAGCATATAAACTTGTCAGACATCAATCTTGCGGCCTGTTCACAATATAGCTATATAGTGCGGATGTTGAATTTAAGCAACCAACTCAACTCAAGGTCGGGATTCAAACCCAATACTTCCAAGACTTCCAAGTAAGTCCATTCGACTTCCACCGAGCGCTCCATCAAGTAAGCTGCACCTTGTGGAACAATGCCCAACGACCGGTGCCCGTTAGACAGACCTGCTATGCAGAATGGCAGCACACAAACAATGAACCCAGGAAGGCTGTGTCGAGGTGACCTTGAACTCAGATTGTCAGGGATTTGTTGCTATGGATTAACATCAACACTGGGCCTGTTTTGATTCTAAACCGGAAAAACGAGAAAAACAAAACAGCCTAAAACTTGATCATGAAAATCAATTTAAAATATCATTTCATAACAAACATCGTATACGAAAATTTGAAGAAACATAGCAAGCAAAGTTAGACTGCATTATCTGATTTACACATTGAACATAATTATTATGATTCTATTGTGAACTAAACATTAAACCAATCAAAAAAATTGCTGAATCCCAAAGTGTACGGCTTCACTAAAGAAAAGGCGACGTAATGAGAAAAAAGGCAATAATGTTCATCATCTAATGATATCACTCACAAACTTTGCAAATAAACAATGATTTAAACCCAACCACACTCACACTGTAACAAAATTATAAATTCATGTGTGTAACTATATATAATTTAATTGTTGCTTTAATATCTGCACAAATTTGGAGAAAAAAAATAAGACAACAGGATCTGATTTTCCAAATCCATTCTGTTCTTCAAAGTTCGCCCACGTAAATACAAAAAGGTATTAATGAGCAAATAATAGTCTTATGTAATACATTCACCTCGTTATATAAGCTATTAATTAGCAAAACTTTCATCTTGACATTTACAGTAAACCTCATAAATACAGAAAGTGTTTTTAAGACTTGAGTAATACAAAGTGTCATGAAGTACATTGAGAGACGGATACAGAGAGAGAGAGAGAGAGAGAGAGAGAGAGAGAGAGAGTGGAGGCTTAACTGCTTGTCTCCTCAAACCCAGCTGTGTTGTCAGTGCACTGTGCGTAACAGATAAAAACCGCTAATTTACTTAATATCCCTTTTAATGACATACACGGAGTAAATGTTAAAGCACTAAACAGCCTGATCATTAAAGCTATGTATTCTAAAACCAAATATTCTTGGAAAAGGAAGATATTACAACCGCGCTTTTTATGAAAGATGGGTTTCTATAATTATTTCGAAAGTGACAGCATAGTTTTCTTTCTTTTCTTGCCATATGTTGGAGGCAACGTTGAGGGGAAAAGTTCAAAACATTTGAAACTACTGCAAACGAAACCACTATGAGTGTTTTAGTTTTTCGTGGGGTACATTTAAAACTAATGGTCTAGTCATGAATCATGTTAAAATCCAAACTTTTGATCACGTCTTTGTCAAAAGCGGAAAAAGTGTAGTAGAATCCTTTTAATATACCTCGTGGTAAACTATTTATAGCAGCTAGTGTTCTTCTCCTAACGGGAAGTTCCCAGGTTATTATCATTGCTTGCTGACTTAAAACAAAAATTAGTTCCCTATTTTCTTCTTGAAGAGCTCATATCTCGGATGGTGCAATTGGCAGGACGAGAAAAATAATGGCTTCTGTGGTCCCTAAGGGTTTTGTATAGTATTGCAAGAGGCCGGTCTGTGGCTCATGATTCACCAGGGGTATAGCATCCCTTCACTCCATGCCACTTACCTCCCCAATAAGGAGATAAACTCTGCTATGATACTGTCTATTTTAGGTAATGGCATCTGCCGGTGAAATCACTAATAATTGCTAATTCTCATCTCAGACGAAAACAGCTTCCTTGTTGTTGTTTGTTTTCCCTATCTAAATGTATATTTACAAATTTAGAAACATACTAACGAGAGAAGCTGAAAACTACTATTTTTGCACTGTTTTTTTTTTCTTCATTATAGAGACATCCATGCCCTGACAGTATTGCCATGTCTGACTCCGGTCCGCCTCTTTTTTTTTTAAAGACCTTCACACTTTAATGCAACGGATCTTTTTCTTCGTTTCAAAGATTAGTTTTTTTTTCTGTAAATAATGTTTAAGACACAACATATTGTCCTCAAATCTATTAAGTCATGTTTTACTGTTGAGCAGAAACAGCCGCCGCCAACAAGATGAGTGGGCCTACCCTCTTCGGCGAATGGCATTCATCTCTGAAAATCTTTATCAATCTAAACTTAAGTATATTTTGTGTTAAAAAAAAGTTTCACCTGCATGCTTCTTTTGCCCAGTAAACAATTAAAAATTTTTCTGTCTATCTATCCATATATCTATCTATCTATCTTTTTACCATCTCCTCCACCTTTCTGTTTCTCTCAACCTTATCCTTAATGTTACTTCTTCTATGTTCCTTCCACCCTTTCACCCCTCCAGCTCTAAGCACTAGCCTGATCTCCATACAAGTCCAGTTGTTGTATCGACATGGCTGAACTTGCAGGGCAGCTTGTTTCTGACCCCAGCACTCACACACCCTGTTCAGGGGGCGGAGGTGACCGTTGTGATTGGATGCTTTCAGGCCAGGCATGGGCCGGACGCGCCTGTCGACATTTAACAGGATCCTGGGCACACAGTTCGGAACAGGTCAGGAAAAAATCCCATTGAACTGGGATGAGAAGGACGAGGTTGAACTAGCGGGGATCCAGTTCAAAGCAAAGCATCTTGGCCAAATCGCAATCTCCTGAAATCCACAGGGTTCTTAGCGGTGGGGAAATATTTAATCTAAGCGGGCTGGGATAGAAGTGTATCGATTAAGAAGCTTTTTCTTTATATCAAAGGTTTTTTTTATCTTTTTGCTCTTTAAAACCGCAACTGCAATATTATGTCCTAAAACAAAACGTCCGATGCATGAATTTATTAGTGTCAAAACATTTTTGGTTATGTGGTTCATTTTTTGTATTTGTTAGGTGCTTCAAAAAATTTTGATATGGAATTAATTAAGATCAAATGAGATGCTAATATGTTTTCGATTTACAACTGTTTGCATAATCCTTTTTGAAACAAGCTGTTGTAAGTTGCATCTTTTATTTATTTTTTTTTTTCTAGAAAACAAAACTTGGCGATCACTTGAGTGTGAAGTGTATGCGTTATTTACATTGTTTGGAAAGTTTCTTTACACAACCAGGTTGGACTTCAAAATCAATTCTCAAATTTCATAAAAGAATTTCAATTTGGAAAAAAATATCTTGGATATGGCAAACTCTATAAGAATAAACGGTAATATGATAAGATCATCAACATTTACGAACTGAACTGTTAACATTTTAAGGTGAAAAAAATGGACTATGTGAAATGTTTCATTCATGTTTTGTTTTTGTTGGGTTTTTTTTTCGTGAGAAAATTGCTTCATTTCCCTCAGATAGTGTAAGCATCTCCACATTATGGAAAATCATTTCAGTCTTTTCTAAACAATCATTTCAAACTCCGAGATCACAAGGGTGGGGCTCGCTTTTCCTTCGTGTAATGGATCTTTTTATAAAGTGTTAAAAAAATTCGCACACTTGCTGTGATTCACGTTTACATACATGTGTAAAATACTCGGTTGTCTTCGTGATTTCAACATTATTTTATACGTAAAATATTTGTGTTCCAAATTTGTTTTTAAACAGAAGCGTTTTATATGTTTATTTATTTTTTATCCGGGGAAAAAGGTGGGCAGCGGGAAAGGCACCCCCACCCCTAATATAAAATTAGCATCAAAGCTACTTTTAACATCATCAGCAGTCTGTCTGTCGGTATTTTCGGCTTCGCAATTCACATTCTTAGCCATGCTAATCGTTCTTTATTATTGTTTTCAGAACAGCCATGTCTGTTAAAATGTTTGGGGAAAAATTAAAAGCGATTTACCTATTAAAAAATGTGCTTTAAAATTATTGGATATAAAAAGGGTAACCACTGAAGACATTTTTAACTATTATTTTTTAAAAGCACACCGAATTTGACTATTTTCATCCAAAAATAGTGTATTTCGCGTGGATAAATGTGTTGCTGGTCTAATGGCCATCTGAAGACGTTCCAGGTATGTCGCAACAATCTCTTTATTTTCAGTGATGGCAATTTGAATCGCCCTTAGGAACACGACAAATTTAATTTAACGGGAGAAGAAATAAAAACCAAAACGCACTGTATAACTGCCCTTAGGAATATCCATGATCATTTTTTGCTGATAAAATATTTAGTGTTGCTAGGCAACATAATAATATGTCGCTTAATTTCACTCCCCTTTTACACACATTTAGATCCAGATTTGCTTTGATAGGCCCCTATCTTATTCTTTTTTTTTCCTTTGTTTATTAACAGACAGGTAGTTTTTTTTTGCCATAAAAACACATATTAGAACTGCTCTCTTCAGCGAATATTTGTACAGATGACAATCGCAATATTAATAATCACAATATGCGAGGTTTTTTACATCGGAAAACCATGAGACTTTTCCCTGTACCTTTGTGTTAATGCGACCACATTTCTCGGGTTCAAAATAAGGAAGTTGAGACTTTGTTTGGCCTCAATGATCTCAGATCCTCTTCATTGTTTGTTATGGTAGTTTACATGTCCAGAAAAAAATCCCAAGTTTGCAAATGGTTCAAAATAGCACAGCAAGGCTTCTTGCGAGAATGAAAAAACGTGAGCACATAAGCCCAATTCTTCACCATCAACGTTGGCTGCCTGTTAAAAAAAGATAAAAATGCTATAAATGTCTCAATCAATGGCACCTATAAATAAATATATATATATATATATATATATGTCGGACTGTCTGGGAGCCACCTTAGATCTTCAGCTGATAAAACCATCTTTGTTGTCCCAAATTAGAAATTAGAAATCAACAGGTCAGCGATCTTTTTACTATCTCGGTCACAAAGTATGGAACAACCTACTATTGTTATTATTTATAAGTTGAATGAGGCCTGGATGCAAACAATTGTAAGTATCAAGAAAACAAAGAGCTCATTAGACGTCATGTACAGAAAAACGTCTCAAGAAGCCTACATGTCGAAATTTTGAAGAAAGTAGGTGTAACACAGACACGCAATCAATGAAGAAGACTTAATTCTTAAATATTCAAATTAGGGCGATTAAAAAACTTAAAAGGGTATTGACACTTAATTATTTCTGTTTTATTTACGAGTCGATAACTAACTGTACAACTTTAGTGAAAAGAAAATAAAGAGCGAACACTCCTGCAATGGCGGTTAAGACAGGAAGCAGATGAGACGTGACGTCAGAGCCACTCATGTTTGTCTCCGTCCACAAGAGAGTTACTTAATATCATCCATTGAGTTTGGACAGAAAGAGCTGGAGTGGGTTTAGAGTACAGACAGTTATCAGCGGATCTTAAACATTTCTTTTTTTAGTCACAGACACTTGAATTTCTAGGGGGTTTGTTTTGTGTTGTTGTTTAAACTTTAATTGACTTGACTGTGCGGTCGCTTCATTGTTTGCTGTTCTTGTTGCTCGGTTTGTGCTTTTTTGTTGTTCTGATATGCTGGTGGTGTTGCCTTTTCTATATATGTTTGTTTTATCTAGCAATAATGATACGATTTTTCTAAAGTGCTCTTAAAATTTTTCCCCATCTAGGATCAGCAATCTAAAATTCAAATAATGAGTTGTGTAAGTCATGCAATTATCACAATTTACAAAAGGCATGGGGCATTTAGAAGACAGTGCGGAATTATTGTTGTGATATTCTTCTTTTGTTTTCAAATCTTCAGTTATGGTTACACTAACAGATTTTCATGGAGCAACCCTATCCTACAAATTGGTTTGACATCGAAATCAGTAAAGCAATATATTTTGATTGCGATTTAGTAAAAAGAGAAATGCAAATATCACGGTCTTCTTTCAATGGACAGTGTCATATTTTAATGCCGTCAGAGTATGCTGTAGAAGACGACCATTAGCTGCAGATGGCATGATGTATAGGATAAGAAAGACAGTCTTGCTGGTTTACTTTACGCAAATTCCTAAAGAATTTGAAATTACGCTTTCTACGGGAATTAAAACAGGCACGCTTTATAGTTACCTCCCTGTCACTAACTTGTGCCCCCATAAAAATATACCTTCCTCATTTCTACGTCAATTTCATCCGCTGTAATTCAATGCTGTTGGTTGTTTGTTTGTTTTTTTCAACATGCATTGATATTAAATAATGCAATGATATGTTCTTAGCCTACGCAGTTAACAATACCTTTGGCTCAATGATGAAGAAATCATTTGAGAAGGGTTTCTCTGATTTCTTCCAAGAGTCCCTGATCTTAGCATTATGATACATTTTCCAATTCACGGATTTTACACAGAACGCGAATGGACATTCAGAAACGTTACTGTCGTGTCTCCTTTTTTTAATTACTTTTGCCTTCACAACCCCTTACACGTTATATTGTATTTGTTCTGTCCATTTTACTTTTCACCCGAATACTTATATTTCATGAAATGGGATGTATTATTTAACTAAAACTGAAGTGTGACTTTTGATTTCGAACAAGTTTCTTTAGGCACAGCTCTCATGCCTGGTCCACGTGCCTGGTTGGTTAACCCCTGGAGGCTGTTTGCGGGCCGCCCGGTGCATGCGTGGAAGCGGAGCACACTGCCTGAGGCTCTGTAGAGATTCTCTGTCAAATGCCAATATAAGGATAATGTAATGTTGACATTAAGTGCGTCGGTTGTGAAATGATATTGCAACATAAGAGTTTTGTATTGCAAATAATGTTATTGATAAAAACAATAGTTAATAAGCTTTTTAAGAACAAGTAATGTTTTATGAATGTTGTCGTATCTTACCGATATATGTAACTGCTCTCCTAGTATCGTTACTAACTCTCATATGGGGGGGGGTTGTTTTTGTTTTTTATCTTATCTAAATGTATATTTACAAATTCAGAAACATACTAACGAGAAAAACTGGAAACTACTATTTTTGCACTATGCTTTTTTGTAAATTTCTTCATTATAGAGACCTCCATGCCCCTACCAAGACAGTATTGTCATGTCTGCTTCGCCTTTTTTTTTAAAATACCTTCACGCTTTAATACAACGGATCTTTTTCTTCGTTCCAAAAGTTAGTTTCTATTTTTGTCTAGATAATGTTTAAGACACAACATATTGTCCTTAAATCTCTTAAGTTATGTTTTAACTGTTGAGCAGAAACAGACGCCGTCGATAATTTGAGTAGGCCTACCCATGGCATTCATCTCTGAACATCTTCATAAATGATACAAGTCACCAATCTTGACTTAATAAGTATATTTTGTATAAAAGGCGTTTCACCTGCAGGTTTCTTTTGCACAGTAAACGAAACCTAATTCTGAAAAAGGCACTAAATCAAAGCGAAATGTCTTTTATGTAAGAGGCATGTACACTTTCTCGCTCACCCGTGCGTCTGAATTGAATATTGAAGGTAAGATCTGTGTAGTGCTGAAAGACTTGTGAACTACCACTTTTCAACTACAACAGTCACTAATATTTACTGAATTTTTATTTTGTATAAAAGGCGTTTCACCTGTATCCTTCTTTTGCCCAGTGAACAAAACCTAATTCTGAAAAAGGCACCCAATCAAAGCGATATGTCTTTTATGTAAAAGACTGCACACTCTCTCGGTCGCCTGTGCGTCTGAATTGAACCTTGAAGGTAAGCTCTATGTAGCGCTTAAAGACTTGTGAACTACCACTTTTCAACTATACGACTTTACATCTATAATCACCGTTGATGAACGTGATTTGTGTTGAACTAATAAAAACATAGACCATGTGTATTCTAACAAAGATTGTGAAGAAACTTCCAAGAAAACTTCCCCTTTGATTCTTAGAATAAGATGAGAGATTTTTCGGAACTTAGCACTAAAACGGGATTGCTCCTTTTATTTGTTAATAATGACTCTTTTTTGTTTGCCTGTATTATTGATTACAGCACTCGGACACTTAGTTGCTTCTAGTAATACAAGTTTGTAAAGTGCTTGAGTTTTAGACATATGCTTTGACACCAGGAGCCGTGAGATTGAGTCAAATACACTTAGCTCGTTATCTGTTTTACAATTACTGTTAGACCCTCAGTGGGATTCAATTTCATTTAAAACAAAGGGGCCTGTATTGCTCGTTCTTTAATCTAGTTATGTCTAAGGACCAACAGGTTTTCTGCCTTTGGGCGCATTTAGTTTACTGGATTCAGCTCTTATTCCCATACTAGGGGCGCGGTGGCCCTGGGGTAGAACATCGGTTTCCGACGCAAAAGGTCCGTGGTTCGAGCCTTGGCGATTTCGATCCCTACTGGTTGAGTCGGTGTGGCCGACTGAGACAGAAGTCACGGTATCCCTGCCCTGTCTCGTGTGTGGCAGCACATAAACCTGCCAGTCGTCAGTCTTGGGGCCCATTCACAATAAAACCTATAATTATAGTGCTGATGTTGGACGTTAAACCAACTTTACAACTTAACAACATTTCGATACTAACGTCAGTTTCTAGGGTAAATAACTGGAATAATTTCGACGGCATTGTGATCTGTTTCCACCAAGACATCCGAGGGTTGATTTAAAGAACTGCCGTTACTGTGAACAAATCAATAGATTATAATGGAATGTTCCTAAAAGTGTAATTCATTCAACACAAGATTACATGAAGAAAAAAACAAGTGTAACCACAAGGCTCTACCAGTGAATTCTGTAAACTTATGATAGCACAAAATTGTTTATAACTATGACTTGGTTTATGTCTCGAGAGCTCCAAGGGAAAGGTTTGTGGTTTTAGTTTTCTCTGGTGGTGTTTGTTTGTTTGTTGTTGATGTTTTGTTTTTTTGTTGTTGTTGTTGTTATTGCTGTTGTTCTTCCTCTTGTTGTTATTGTTGTTCTTCCTCTTGTTGTTGTTGTTCTTGGTGTTTTTTGTTTTTGCTGTTCTTATTTTTTGTTTCATAAAATGTATTGATTTTGAAAAATGAGTGAGATAAATTGTGTTACTACCCAGTTATTCTCTGTGTTTCTTTTTTACTTCCCGAGAGTCTGCTGCCTGCATTTCTCATCCTTTACATTTTGCAGGTCCTTTATGACCTCATATTCTCGGTGGTTGCTCTCTTGTTATTTTCCTTTTCTCCTTCATTTTATATCCCTCTTTCTGTGACGTGTTTCTCTCTCGATAACATTTTTCTGCCGCCCATAAATAAGCATTGCACAATATTATTTTTTTGGGACGCATTTCTACAATTAACATATTTTTAATATTATTTTTAGTTTCTTAATTGTGTGCATTTTTGTAAGTCATATACATTTCAACTCAAGTGTATAATTGTTTGCTTTTTCAACCTTTGAACATAGTTCGCAACTGTCCTTTATTTTTTTCACTCCCTCTGCCTCTATCAAAGCCTTTTGCTCTATTGGTGTCTATCTCTTTCACTATCTATATATCCATCTATCTCTTTCACTCTATCACTATCTATCTATCTATCTATCTATCTATCTATCTATCTATCTATCTATCTATCTATCTATCTATCTATCTAAATCTCCCATTATCTATCAATCCATCTATCTCTCTCCACCTAAATATCTACCTATCTATCTATAAATCAGTAAATCAGAAAAGTTTGTACTATGATGTTGGCTCAGAACTCCGGAGTAACGCCGAACCAAAGTAGGTATTTACTTGTTTTATTTTGTAGAAATCTATCTATCTACCTATCTATCTATCTATCTATCTATCTATCTATCTATCTATCTATCTATCTATCTATCGATCTATCTATCGATCTATCTATC
>RQTK01000595.1:5820-26605 GCA_003991915.1 Elysia chlorotica | reverse complement strand
AATGTCACATATAAATATATATATATATATATATATATATGTCGGACTGTCTGAGAGCCACCTTAGATCTTCAGCTGATAAACCCATCTTTGTTGTCCCAAAATTATAAATTAGAAATCAACAGGTCAGCGATCTTTTTACTATCTCGGTCCCAAAGTATGAAACAACCTACTGTTGTTATTATTTTATAAGTTGAATAAGGCCTGGATGCAAACAATTGTAAGTATCAACAAGACAAAGAGCTCACTAGAAGTCATGTACAGAAAAACGTCTCAAGAAGCCTACATGTCGAAATTTTTAAAGATGTAGGTGTAACACAGACACGTAATCAATGAAGAAGGCTTAATTCTGAAATATTCAAATTAGGGCGATTAAAAAACTTAAAAGGGTATTGACACGTAATTATTTATGTTTTCTTTACGAGTCGATAACTAACTGTACAATTTAGTAAAAAGAAAATAAAAAACGAACACTGCTGCCAAGGCGGTTAAGACAGGAAGCAGATGAGACGTGACGTCAGAGCCACTCATGTTTATCTCCGTCCACAAGAGAGTTACTTAATATCATCCATTGAGTTTGGACAGAAAGAGCTGGAGTTGGTTTAGAGTACAGACAGTTATCAGCGGATCTTAAACATTTCTTTTTTTAGTCACAGACACATGAATTTCTAGGGGTTTTGTTTTGTGTTGGGTTTTTTTTAAACTAATTGACTTGACTGCGCGGTCGCCAATTGTTTGTTATTCTTGTTGCTCGGTTTGTGCTTTGTTATTGTTCTGATGTGCTGGTGGTGTTGCCTTTTCGTTATAAGTTGGTTTTATCCAGCAATAATGGTAAAATTTTTCTAAAGTGCTCTAAAAAAATTTTTCTCATCTAGGATCAGCAATCTAAAATTCAAATAATGGTTGTATAAGTCATGCAATTATCACAATTCACAAGAGGCATGGGGCATTTAGAAGACAGTGCAGAGTTATTATAGTGAAATTCTTTTTTTTTCAAGGCTTCAGTTATGGTTACACTATACTAAAAGATTTACAGGGAGCAACCCCATCCCACAAATTGGTTTAACATCGAAATCAGTAAAGCAATAATTATATTTTGATTGCGGTTTAGTAAAAAGATAAAACGCAAAATTAATATCACGGTCTTTTTTCAATTGACAGTATCATACTTTAGTGGCGTCAGAGAATGCTGTAGAAGATGACCATAAGCTGCAGATGGCCAGGTGTAAGCAAACCATTGAAATAATTTTATATCTACGGGGTACGAACACTGTGTCCAATACAGACAAACTGTGGCAGGGATTCATTCGTTTAATCCGCAGTGTGATTGCTGAGTTCTAGATCAAAATAAACCGAATGTGTACGCAATTTTGGGTACCAAACAGTACAGTAGGTCTAGTCAGTGATGATATTTTTTTTTGTCTAATTTTATTTTATTTCAATTTTTACAGAATTATATTTCATACCCTTGTTTGTTCCTGGTAAAAAAAGAACCTGAATGTTTTTGCTCCTTTAATTTAAATGTACTTCAGACCAAAACACGGGAACTTGCTAGATTTATTTCAATGGTGTTAAGAGAACTGATATTGCTGTTTGGAAAAAATAAAAACCGGTATACGCCTTCAATTTGTCCGCATAGTTCTCTAATACAAAGATGGCACAAAACCGCATCTAATTAAACCTCAATTCACCTGTCCGATAGAAGATTTCACGTCATTAATGGTGATATTAAATTTTCTTTACCTTTTTGCGGTAATTGAAATATCACCTCCTGATTGTTTATGATTTCTGTTTGTTTTTCTGACTATTTTCTCCCATTATTTGTTTCTATTTATGCTTTACAAATTGCTTAAATCCACCTATTTCAAGCTTTCGATGTTGAGTGGTATTTGGTAAAATCTTGGCCGCAGATTTCCATTGTACACCGTGGGAGGCGTAAGTACAACGTCATGATAGCTAACAACTAGTCGTAAACCTTCTTCTTTACCATATTCTAGGGCGAGTCGTAAGCTTACTACGTTGTACTCACAGTCCTAAATCTATGCTTTGATGGGATATTGTAAGCCTTTAACTAACGTTATGTAAAGGATAAGAAAGACAGTCTTGCTGGTTTACTTCACGCAAATTCCTAAAGAATTTGAAACTACGCTTTCTACGGAAATTAACAGGCACGCTTTATGGTAACCCCGCTTTCACTAACTTGTACCGCCATAAAATATCCCTTCCTCATTTCTACGTCAATTTCATCCGCTGTAATTCAATGCTGTTGGTTGTTTGTTTTGTTTTTTCAACATGCTATGAGATAATTATAGTTACCTCGCTTTCACTAATTTATACCGCCATCAAAATATTCCTTCCTCATTTCTACGTCAATTTCATCCGCTGTAATTCAATGCTGTTGGTTGTTTGTTTTCAACATGCATTGAGATTAAATAATGCAATGATATGTTCTTAGCCTACGCAGTTAAAAATATATTTGACTCAATGATGAAGTTATTTGAGACGTTTTTCTCCGATTTCTTCCAAGAGTCCCTGATCTTAGCATTATGATACATTTTCCAATTCACGGATTTTACGCAGAACGCGAATGGATATTCAGAAACATTGCTGTCTTGTCTCCTTTTTTTAATTACTTTCGCCTTCAAAATCCCTTACACGTTATATTGTATTTGTTCTGTCCATTTTACTTTTCACCCGAATACTTATATTTCATGAAATGGGATGTATCAAACTAAAACTGAAGTGTGCCCTTTGATTTGAAACTACAAGTTTCTATAGGTACAGCTCTCATGCCTGCTCCACGTGCCTGGTTGGTTAACCCCTTGTTTGCGGGCCGCCCGGTGCATGCGTGGAAGCGGCTCACACTGCCTGTATACTGCCTGAGGCTCTACACAGATTCTCTATCAAATGCCAAGATGAGGCTAATGTAATGTTGACATTAAGTGCGTCGGTTGTGAAACTGATATTGCAACATAAGAGTTTTGTATTGCAAATAATGTTATTGATAAAAACAATAGTTAATAAGCTTTTTAAGAACAAGTAATGTTTTATGAATGTTGTCGTATCTTACCGATAATTATTTGTAACTAGCTGCTCTCCTAGCATCGTTACTAACTCTCATAGCAAGCAGTTTCAGTGTGAGTGGCTAAGACTCTTAATAAAATTATGCAAATCAAAATTAACTTCATTTTTCGCACAGGAAGCTACAACTGTTTGTGACCTAGCTTCAGTTTCTAAGATTTTCTATCTCCTTCCTTTGAAAAAAAAACTCTGTATTACAGTCGGTGGGTGAATAGCTCAACCAAGCAGCGCATCGCCTTTCATATGGCTACTCAAATGTTAAAAACAGTAATAATTGTTGATTTAGACTACCATGTGAGTCCTATTTAGTGTCGCACAACTCTACACTTTAGAAGTGATGCAGGCATTGAATTTTCTACAGCTCACGATCTGTCAATCAACAATTTAATGACCCTATAGTGTTTCCGTTTGTGGAAACGTGTGTCGGTCTTTCAACATCATTGATCATTTGATATTAAGGTAGATTATTCTGATTGGCTAATTTAAAACATTGTTTTCTCTCTCTCTCTCTCTCTCTCTCTCTCTCTCTCTCTCTCTCTCTCTCTCTCTCCCTCCCTCCCATACAAAGTTGTCAAGTTTGCGTGCGTCATGCATACAGAGGGAGAGAGAGACCGGTGAGTCTTTATTGTCTGACTTTACTGGGGAAGAACCTGAGCAGGATGTCAGTGAAACTGTCTTAAAGACCTGATCGCCCTCAATTGGCCAGGACTTGTGCTGACTGGGGGGAGGAGGGGATTTCACTCTTTTATACCAGATGAAAATAGCAGCTGCAAACTGTGGTATTGTCGTGCTTTGTAGTTGTGTGTGTGTGTGTGTGCTTTTTTTTGTTTGTTTTTTTGTTGTTGTTGTTTTTTTTTGTTTTTTTTTGGGGGGGGGTGTTTTGGTGGGGTTTTTTTTAATTATTTATTTTTCAGCAAAAGTACAGCTTTTATTGTTGCATTGTGAACAAATGCAAACCAATCAGAGGGTTGGTGGAGGAAGGCAGTATGAAGAAGAGAGGTTAGGAGCATTCAATATGTACGACATTCACTATGCTTTAATGCATTTCACTTTAAATCTGGTCTAGCTAGAGATATACAGATGCTGTTTACAAGTTTACAGGTGTCTCGGTGGCTATTTCTATGAGGATTGTGTGTTGGATTTCCAACGCTTTGTTCGCTCTAAGCGTCGCCTGCTCTATGCTCATATCCAAAGCTTTAGCACACTGTGACCCTTGCAAGGCAATGTTATCAGCAAACAGGAAGGAAATGTGAATTTTATTTTTCTAGAAAAGCTTTGATTGACATTTTTAATATTTCAAAGAGGTGAACAATCAAAACTTTTAGAAATTTAAATTTCCTTCTTTCTTGTTCCTATTTTTCCTAATATTTGATATAAAAAGCATTTCTTCGTTTTACATAAAGCGAAAATCCTTTTATTCAAACGCTTTCTATTTCTAGAATTGTGAATGGAAGCCTAGTTTGTTTTGTTTTTGTTTTTTTTCTCGAATATCTTTCATTTCCAGTTCGTGCGATTGAAGAGGTCTGATTGCCTCCTAAATGTCAAACACGACCGTCTTAGCTAGAAACCATTAAACTGATTGTAATTGAAGTTATTTTCATCAAGTGACCTTCTTTCTGGAAATGTTGGTTATCATAATTTTTTTTTCTTCCTGTAAAATCTTGTCTTACAAAAACTGGAACTTGGAAGAAAGATAGAGTGAAGCTCACAGAAAGAAAACAGGTTGAAAATTCCCATAGAGCTTTTTGTTTCCTCTAATCCCTTTCATAGAAACTTTTTCAAAGAGCAATCAGTTTGATTTAACTGTCTTGGAATAAAACATTGAAACAGCATCCGGGCCGACTGACGTACAACGACGGGCGGAGGGGGGGTTCAAGCTTAGGGTAAGTCATAACATACGGATAAAAGGTTTTAAAAAGAAGAAGAAGAAGAAGAAGAAGAAGAAGAAGAAGAAGAAGAAGAAGAAGAAGAAGAAGAAGAAGAAGAAGAAGAAGAAGAAGAAGAAGAAGAAGAAGAAGAAGAAGAAGAAGAAGAAGAAGAAGAAGAAGAAGAAGAAGAAGAAGAAGATGAAGAAGACCAATAACAACAACAAAGATAGCAACAACAATAATAAAAACAACAACATCAACAACAACAATAACGAAAAACAATGTAATAGATGACAGGAAATGGTGGGAGATTTAGAGAAGGAAAAGAATGGAGGAAAGAGGAGAAAGAGGATGAATGAAAACCCAACCGCTAGAACTGTCCGCCGATGATGTTAAAGCCTAGATCTATAGAGCGCTACAGTGTTTCGCCCAGACTCAGCCACCTACTCTAGAAAGGCGGTTATAAAGGATAGGCCTATACCATTAGCGATGTCCAGTTTGTGAGGCACAACTAGAAATTATCAACCTTATTATAAACATTCCAGTTACCTTGACCTTGGTCGTTAAGAATTCAACCAATCAACCAATCAAACAACTAGCCAACTAACCAACTAGGCCTATAAGGTAAAAATCGACTTAATTTGAAACATCTGCCAATTATAACGGTATTACGTTTATTAAAAAGATCATTTTTTAATGAAAGCGTTCATTGATTAAGGTGCGCATTTGTTACAAGTCTTTTAAAGTCGTTGTTCGCTTAAACTGCGCTTCTCACCGTGGGTGGGGCTAGAGACTCGATCTGTTTACTAGATCTGTAGCGCCTTTTGCCAGAGAATTTACTCCCAGTCAATGGGAGGGACTGGCAGGGATTGGGAGATGCTCTCTGGACAGGCCCATGTTTGAGGGTTCAATCTGCAGAATAACTAGATCTATTGATCAGGATTGTGTGATTAGCTTTAACAACCGTGTTACAAAGCAGACTTGCTTTATGTCTAAATTTAGAAGAACTGGTAACCTCGGTACTTTGAAGCCTCTTAGATCACTGCGCGATTTAGTTCTTCATTAAACATGTGTCTCTAAACACGTAGAAAATGTAAAGCCTTTAGGTTGGTAATAGTTTGGCTCTGTGTATGATCTGCAGCTGGGTTAGCGCCAGCAAGACACCCTTGTAAAAATTTCAGACTCTGCTAGCGGAGGGGATTTTCATCTATGATAGCGAGGGGATCTAAAACTAACGTCTGACAACCTTACGTGCTGCCACACAGAGACAGTGCGGAGATACCATTACCCCTGTCTTGGCCAGTCACATTGATATTGACACTGACCCAACTAGTACAGGACAAAAACGGACAAATTCGTTTTTACCTCCCGATTGGGAGGCCGACGCTCTACCACTTGAGCCAGCTCGCATACCAGTTCTTAAGGCGCACCTGCTAATGATGCCAGGTGCAGATTAGACCATGCACCCGCCATGTCCTGCGAGACACCCATTGTCTTCCCAATCCCATAGACGCTCTATGTGCGCAATGCGTCTTGTTGTATTGTGTGTGGAATGGTTTGTTAAAGTGAACAGAATCTCTAGTATACAATACGTATGTGCGTTCTTGTTCGTAATCTTAATTCCTATAGGAACAAATTGAATCTGAAGGGCTGTTTATATTGTTATTATATTTTAAGCGAGTCGGAGGTCAGATTTAAAATCTATCGAAATTCTTATTTTTTACTGGACTTATGTGAACCCGTTGATGTAATCCTTTCGTAGATATAACAAGTGGAGCTTAGAGATGTTCATGTAATGTTCATGTGGATTTAATAAAGAGCGCACTTGATGGAGTGAAATTGCTAGGGAGTCCATGATTTAATGATGGTTTTGAGGAGGCCAGCGTTATGCTATGATTGGCTGGCGGAGTGGAGTGTTGTTGGGCTGTATCTGTCGCTGGTCTCATGTTGATGGATCAGCATTGATTGAACCGTTCCTCTCGAGACGGGCCAAGGACTCGCTCTGTCACAAACATCAGCTTCAATTGGCAGATCTATTTCGGAAGGACATCTGAACAGCTAGGTTGAAGTTAAATCCATTACGATGTTCAAGATAAAACAGTCTCAAGCTGGCTCTGAAGTGAATTGTATTAAATTCAGGCTTAAAACTATAGGGTGGAGCCCAGAAGTATTAAAATCAAAATGTTTTACTGAATTACCACAACGGCTATTCATATTGGAGTTAACGGTTATAATTGTGCTCGTTTGAGTTAACTGTCATATTTTTTTAATATGATAGTTGTTATCTTATATGAAAATGGGTCCTTCTCATAGTGCTTACTCTTGTTATTATTTCCCCATAATAGAGTTATGCAAATATAAAAGAGGATAAACTACCTGCTAGCCCAACAGCCGCAGACAAGGTTGTCGATAATTTCCACATTGAAGGGCGAAAGTGGGTCCAATTATTTTAATTTGCGCTAAAATAAGTATACTCCAATTAAAAAAAAATATATATTTGGGTCTACGAATGTGAAGGTAAGGAAACACACTGCATTTCGTTGGATTACAATTGTCTGCAGCCTTAACTGGGCCAAACTGTTTGAATTGATTTGAATATACAGGACCAAGAGAAACACACGTCCTTCCCGATTCAGCTCTGGATAACGGCAACGTGCGAAGCTAGAAATTGTTTGTCAATAATCAATATGTCAGGGCTAAGAAATATTCAATTGTATTTGAGGATAGGCTTCTTCAAACTCAATGTATGATAAAAAATTTCACATGGAATATAACTTGATAAACTGGTACCAGTCCTCAAGTTTTCTCCTTTGCAACACTTTCATAACCTTTTTTAATGTATGTCTTAATTCCGATTATAAGATAAGGTGAAAATAGTTTTCTTGTTCTCTACCAATTTTCTTGTACCATACCTTGTGTACACTTGATCTTTATAAGCCCGTGGATCTGTGACTTGGTGAGGTGAAAAAGCGTCCCATTCTGTTTAATTCAAAGCCATAATTATTCATATTAATACTATTGATGTACGTTTTTCGTAACTATTTAAATCAGTAGGAACATATACCTACATATTTCAATGTAAAAGATGAAGGTTTTTTTATGTTGAAACAGTTGCATCATTTTCTATTACAAAATGGTGAGGGATTATGAAGGCGTATTCCTTTTTTATATGTACAATAAATCATAAGTGAAAGAGAAAAGAAATATTCCAATTTTTTTCATTGTATAATTTAATTTCAAATGTAGCTTTTTATAAGTGCACTATTATTTGGCTCCTGGGTTTTAATTTTACTATGTGAGAGTATTAATTTGAATAAAAAATAAATTGGCTCCAAAATATTGACTGACTGTTCACGTCTATTCAGCAAGGTAGAGTGAGTGTTTTACGGCACGGCAGCACGGTAACGGCTATAATGAATAGTAAAAGCATAAAAATTGTGTGTAAAAAGGTTGGTTAAAATTAAAGGGTATGTACAGTAGCTTGAAAGATTCATGTGTAGGATTATCACAGTTAAATTTTATTTTATACACCACTGACCTTCAAGTACCTTAGTAGGCGCTGAGGACTAATATAAGTAAATAATTATGCTCTCTAGTCACTTTTAAAAATCAAGGTCAACAAGATGGCCGGAGAGGGTCAGTGATGGTCAGTGATGGTAACTGCATGGACGGAATGGACAGGCCAGGCCGGTGCAGGACTGAGGGCTAGAGCCACGTCCAATCCAATCTGGCTAATCAAGCTCGGGGAGTTTACCGACTGAGGCACAGTCCTAATCCTAAGGTTATTATAGAACATAGGATTAAGCATGGGGGGTGAGAGAGAGAGAGAGAAGGAAATAGAGAAAGAGAGAGAGAGAGAGAGAGAGAGGGAGAGAGGGAGAGAGGCCCAGCAGCACGATAGAGGAAAGAGAAAGGTAGAGTGTGTTTTTGTGTGTGTGTGTGTGTGAGAGAGAGAAAGAGAGAGAGAGAGAGAAAGAGAGAGAAAGAAAGAGAGAGAAAGAGGGGGGATAACAATAGAGAGAGTGAAAGATGAAGGGGTATAGCGACAAAAATTGAAAGGAGAATTAGGGACAGAGGATCAGAGATCTTGCCTCACGTAAGCGGTTTATGAGCGACTAGCCGGGGCTCCGTGTAGATACCTGGGGCAGAGCTGAGATTCTGATTGGTTCCTGTTCATTATCCTACTCTCTATGTTTGTAAAAACAAGAAAAAAACTTTGTGAATCATACTCTAAAGTTTTTTGTTTTTTTTTTGTTTGTTTGTTTTTTTTTTTTTGGGGGGGGGGGGTTTTTTGGGTTTTTAAAGGGGGGGGGTTTTTTTTTTTTTTTTTGTATTTTTTTTTTTTGGGGGGGGGGGGGTTCGTTTATAAAAGGGATCAAACATACTTCATTTTTTTTTTAGTAATTCTTTTTCCTTTAATAATAAATAAGAGCAGTTTTTTTTTCATTTTTACCTTTCATCAGCAAAAACTAACACACATGATGTCGCAGTTGGATCTTGATACCTCTGATTGTCATTTTTCGGTTCTGCCACAAGAATCAAGGCGGGGATTTCATAATCTATGATTCACGCTATCGCATTCTCTATGAGCAAACAATGTTTTGAAATTGAATAATCATCATGAGCTGAAGTATGTGAAAAGTTGATGCCCGATTGGTTCGGGTGATTGCCGCTGACTTGTTTTATCTGTACGTAGTTTTACTCCGCGCAAGTCGACTTTGAGACACATATTGGTGGCATATCCACTATTCTCGATTTAACGAAATTTTTCTTTCTTTTTTTATGCAGCCTTTTTTAGTTCATTATCTGTTTCCTTTTTTTCCATAAGCTCATCATTTCTCTTTATACACGCGTCAGACTGGCGCAATACTTAGGGCGTTAGACCACTTAAGGGAAGTTCATAATTTTTTTTTTCTGACTCCTCTGTGTCAAGTCAGCATGTGAGTAGCTAAGGTTTCCGAGACGCTGCGAAGGTAAAGTGTTCCGAGGAAAGTATTGCCAACTTCTTTCCTCACAAATGTCGCACAATCAGAACTTCTCTCTCTCTCTCTCTCTCTCTCTCTCTCTCTCTCTCTCTCTCTCTCTCTTGGTTCTCGAACGCCATGTCCATCTTGGGACCAGCTGGACTTTATACAGAAACACGACCAAAGTGTGTCACAAAATAGACACGCTATATAAAATGGACATTTAATTAACATTTTTTTATTTATCGGTACTGTTTTTCATTGGCAAGCTTATCATAAATAACATACAGTTATTATTAAAAAAGTGTGTACAAATGCGAAAAGAAATGGGATAAGCGTGCCGACTTTACATGCACCTTATTCATTATTAATTGTTAAATGATAGCGACCACTTAATATTGCAGAGGAAGACTAGGGATCGATTTGATCGCTCTTAACCTCAGGATATGGCCAAGAAACTGTCGGTGGATGAGAAACTCATGAATGAAAGCCTATTTCATCACAGCGAGGACAAAAGGTTTCAACCCTGCAGGAAATTCCAAGCTTCGTTCAACAGAGCGGTCTTTTTTGCTCAGCGTAAAGTTTGTAGATACAGACGGTATCTACCCTCAGCCATAGACTCATCCGCAGACACAGAGTTTGTGTTTCGCCCTATCAGGGCTCGTCAGTGCGGCTAGAGTGGGATTCGAACCAGGGACCTGCGGCTTGCAAGTCGAACGCTCTACCAACTGAGCTATCCGGTTCGGTGATCGAGAGGCGCAGCGAGTCGTGTGTATCGTAGACCCCACAACAATTCTTTTTCCTTTTTTTTTAAAATAAGAGCAGTTTTTTTTTTCATTTTTACCTTTCCTCAGCAAAAACTAACCCACATGAGGTCACAGTTGGATCTAGATACCTCATGTCTGACATTTTTCGGTTCTGCCACAAGAGTCAAGGCAGGGATTTCATAATCCATAATTCACACTATCGCATTCTCTATGAGCAAACAATGTTTTGAAATTGAATAATCATCATGAGCTCAAATAATTATGTGAAAACTTGATGTCCGATTGATTCGGGTAATTCCGCTGACTTGTTCTCTCTCTCTCTCTCTCTCTCTTTCTGGGTTCTCGAACGCCCTGTCCATCTCGTTACCAGCTGGACCTTACACAGAAACACAACCAAACTGTGTCACAAAATAGACACGTTAAATAAAATGGACATTAAATTAAGACTTGTTTTTATTTATTGTTACTGTTTTTTATTGACAGACTTATATCATAGATAACATACAGTTATTATTGAAAAGGTGTTTAAAATGCGAAAAGAAATAGGATACGCGTGCCAATGTTACATGCATTTCATTCATTTTTAATTGTTAGATGATAGCGACCACTTAATATTCAAGAGTATGACTAGAGATCGGTTTGATCGCTCTTAACCTCAGGATAAGGCCAAAAAACTGTCGGTGGATGAGAAACTCATGAATGAAAGCCTATTTCATCACAGCGAGGACAAAAGGTTTCTGCCCTGCAGGAAATTCCGAGCTTCGTTCAACAGAGCGGTCTTTATTGCTCAGCGTAAAGCTGCTCAATGATGGAAAAACTTGAGATGTTGTTAAAAAAAACACCATTTAATTCCGCTTGATGCAAGTTGGGTAGAGATGACATGAATTTCTGAAGCAACGTAAGCTTCAATAATGAGGCTTTGCAACCGTCTTTAAATGGACTCAAGGAAGGCTTACGTGGACACAGATTTCTGTACAGCTACGTTTCTTTTCTATTTCCACCTCTATAAACATTTCTTTCCCTCGCTCCCCTCCCTCTCTCTCTCTCTCTCTCTCTCTCTCTCTCTCTCTCTCTCTCTCTCTCTCTCTCTCTCTCTCTCTCTCTCTTTTGGGAGCGCGGTGGTCCAGGGGTAGAACATCGACTTCCGACGCAAAAGGTCCCGAGTTCAAATCCTGGCTGTTGCGTTCCCTACTGGTTAGGTCGGTGTCAGTATAATGTGACCAGCTGAGACAGGAGTCATGGCTATAATTTTTTGAGCCATAGACTCCTATCTCAGCTAGTCACATTATACGGAGACTATAATTTTTTGAGCGATGTTCGAACTGCGGACTTTCTATCTGGAAACCAACGCTCAAACACCTGAGCCAGTTCGTCCCTCATGATCTTGGGCTGAGTTTAGCTATAGAAAATATCATCCTCCCAAAGCCATCAACCAAGACATTTAAAATAGATATATCACATCTTAGAATAACGGTGTGTTTTTAACATTATATAGGAGAATGCAAATATACTTATCGGTGAAATTTAATGCTTGTTTCGATATTGAACTAACTATACTTTTTTGTATTGTTACGTGTGGTCTGCTAAATGTCTGAGAGTAGGAATTTTCTGGAATATATAGGCGTATCTTTATTCTTCATTTCTTTCTTTTGTCATAGGCTTTAAACAATGAATACAAACTCGCCCATATAATTATTAATTATCGAAGGAATGCTGCGACTTAATCCTCTTATGCTAATCCGCTGTGTATATAGGATTAGTGATCTCTATAGGCGTATCTATAGAGACCATAGGACTTCTTAAATATACTTTAAAATGTGATACTGAAAAAGAAAACTTTGAATACCAATGGTTAGGCGCCGTATAGCACCCGCCTGAGGAACTTAGGAGACGTTAAACTCGGAGAGATGGAGAGAACTCTCTCCTTGGCTCGTTGGTTGGTTGGTTGGGTTGGTTTAACGTCCAACAGCAGCACTATATAGGCTATATTGTGGACGGGCCCCAAGACGGACAATTTTATGTGCTACCACACACGAGACAGGGAGGGGATACCATGACTCCTAGTTCTGTCTCAGCCGGTCACATTATACTGATACCGACCCAACCAGTAGAGAACGCAACAGCCAGGATTCCAACTCATGACCTTTTGCGTCGAAAGCCGATGTTCTACTCCTGGACCACCGAGCGCCCCTCTCCCTGGCTCTATGGAGAACATGCCAATGTTTAAGTTACATGCAGCACTGGTTTTCGTCAAGATGAGTTCCAGAACTAAATCACCTCTGATGCCCATGAAAAAAGAATTCTCAAAGAAAATCTGTCTATATAATCGGCCATAGATAATGAGTAAAAGACCCATTCAAAAAGGGTTCAACAGCTTCAAAGTGAACCAGCAGAAATAACCATAAATTACAATATCGATGTTCAAAGAGAGATAGAGAGAGAGAGAGAGAGAGAGAGACAGAGAGAGAGAGAGACAGAGACAGAGAGAGAGTGAAAGACAGAGAGAGACAGATAGAGATAGGGAGACAGAAGGGAGGTAGGAAGACAGACAAGGAAATAGACAGACAAACAGAGAGATAGAAAGATTAGACAGTCAGACAGACAGAAAGCAGAGAGAGAGAAGACAGAGGCAGGCAGATCCTGATATGAGCAGTAAATTTTTATACTTCAAAAATCACCAAATAGAGCACAAAGTGTATACAACACTCCTAACATTGTTTTCCTAGATTATTTTTATGCCTTTTGGACAACATTTCATTAATATTGAACAAAAATATATTTTAAATTTAAATGCCTCAGTTAACAATCTTCCCCAGTTTAACATTAGTATGAATTTATATAACGAAAACAATCTGCTTTGGTCACACACACACACACACACACACACACACACACACACACACAAACAACGGATGTCAAGCACGCTCAAAAGAACATTATTTTTTGCTCACGAAACTCGAGTGGTCAAGTTTTGCTTAATCCACTCCTGGAACCAACAGGCAAGCCATCCTGTTCTCTTGATGGAGTGATTACAGGGGAGCTTTTGTCCTGGTGACATGCGCAGAGACCTAGATCTATAATTGTGTTGTTTGCTCGTGCGCGCATGTCTGGTTCTAAGGAGGAGGGGAAAACCAGGACCGTTCACTGTTGGGTGTTTTGTGCTCTCAGAAATGATCGAGTAGATTACGAGGCTCTAATAGGGAAGATTAAGTTTGTAAGGATCTAACTCGGCAACAATTAGTAAGCTTATAGACATATATTTTCTATACATCATAAAGTGTAAATGCGAAGGCGTTTTTTTGTGTTGTTTTTTTTTAAATAGACGTCATTTTGTATTTAAACTAATCCGATGTTGAAACGAAAAAATAATATGACAAAACTGACGTCAGGACGTCAGAACCAAATTTAATGCGTCAAAGTTCATCCATTGTTCTTGTCTAGCCGCTTTCTGGCAATGACGCAATGAAATTCATAGGCTTATTTTCGTTAACTGAATAAGAGCTTAAAAAGTATTACACTGAGCCATGGTTTTGAAATGTTTTTCTAGACGAAAAAAATCGCTTGTGTAATGTTGCCAAATATTATAATTTCCTTTGTATTATATAAGAATGAACGGGAAACCCCTATTTCAGCCCTGACGCCAGACGTCTGGTGTAACGAAAACACGACAAGCTTTTTTTAAGGGGAAGTGGCTTCACCAAAAGATATACAAGTTTGGTGGGCGACATAGGCTGTGATTGGGTTATAATTTTTTGACATTTTAGGCATAATTTTCACAGTAGCGTGAGTACGTGTAGTGATAAATGGTTCTAAACTTCTATTCTCTAACATAGACCATGAAGTGAACAGACGGAAAATTGTCTACAGTGACGCTTCTGTTGAATAGGACTCGTGATTTATAGCAAAGTGAATAACTTTTACGTGTAATCGTATTCCCTTTGCTCTGAAGTCCGACCTTAAACTATGTTCAGCTTCAATTCTCAAGACAATACAAGTCCTTAAAAAATGTTAACTTAACTTATCCCGACCACAGTTCCCAAGATCTAGTGGTTCAGAGTTTGTTATGTTTGGCTTTTTTTTTTCATGTGCTCAAATGCAGTGCTTTAAACCTTTCAAAACAACATTGTCAGGAAAGATCACTATCAGTTTCAAAAAGTAGCATACTTTAATTGATAAAAGATTTATTCCGAACACAATTCATTACATTGGAAGTTACAGAGCATGCTTATCGTACTTCAGCGCTGTCAATCAAAAGGATTTGTGGCTCATAAACCTTTATATTAGATAAATTCAGTTTTCTTTGTTTGTTGTTGTTTTTGGTGTGTGTGTGGGTGGGGGGATGGAGGGGTTGGGGGTTGTTGTTGCTGTCGTTGTTGTTGGTGCTGTTGGTGTTGTTGTTGTTGTTGTTGTTGTTGTTGGTAGTAGTGTGGGTGGTGTGGGTGTTGTTGTTGTTGTTGGTGGTGATGGTGGTGGTGGTGGTGGTGGTGGTGGTGGTGGTGGTGGTGTTGTTTGTTGGTTCGTATGGACAACTGCTAAACGTTTAGGGTGGAAATATCAAAATTAAATGTATTTTGAAAGATGAAAAGAACTATTCTATTCATGTTGTACGTTATTTGACTAATTCGGGTGACGAAATGACCAAATTCACAGAACTAGTACATTGTCATGACATACAGATATATGGAAAGAGCTCTCGTCAAGGATCGAGAAATCTGCCGGATTGTCACAGACCAAGGACTTGGACGCGCCAGGGTCATACGTCATGAAAGTTATATACACTTTACAGTTTCATTGAGTCGCCATAAGCTTTACGAGTTTATAGCCGTTCGCACTTTATTGAAAGGGGGGTGAGGGTGACTGAGTTATGCAAATAGCGACAAGAAATAGAATTACTTTAGTCGTTTCTCGCCCCCGTTCAACAGCCGCTGCCTTTTATTTTTCTCGCGAGCTGTAAATCCTGGACGACACTTACTTAAGAGCTGACAGGGCGCGTCAAGGCGCATTGTTTGTTCCTGCAGTAGCGTGTCAGCTTGTCACCGAGTCGAATGAGTGGGTCAACTTCCGACTTCAGGAAGAATGGGCACATGACGACGCTTGTTTTTGTGGGGTTTTTGGTGGTGGTGGTGGTGGTGGTGGTGGTGTTGTTTGTTGGTTCATATGGGCAGCGACTAAACCTTTAGGGTGGAAATGTCAACATTAAATGTATTTTGAAAGATGAGAAGAACTAATCTATTCATGTTGTCTGTTATTTGACTAATTAGGGTCACGAAATGACCAAATTCATAGAACTAGTACCTTGTCATGACAGGCAGATATCTGGGGAGAGGTCACATCAAGGATCGAGGAAGCTGCCGGAGTGTCACAGACCAAGGACTTGGACGCGCCAGGGCCGAACGTCATAAAAATTATATACATTTTACATTTACTTTGAGTCCATAAGCGTCGCTATAAGCTTTACGAGTTTCTAGCCGTTTTGCACTTTATTGAAAAGGGGGTGGGGGTGACTGAGTTATGCAAATAACGACAAAAAATAGAATTATTTTAGTCATGTCCCGCCCCCATTAAAGAACCGCTGCCTTTTTTTTTTTTCTCGCGAGCTGTAAATCCTGGATGACACTTACTTAAGAGCTGACAGAGCGCGTCAAAGCGTATTGTTTGTTCCTGCAGTAGCGTGTCAGCTTGTCAGTGAATCAATGCGTGGGTCAACTTCCGACTTCAGGAAGAATGGGCACATGTCAACGCTTGTTTTTTGTGGGTTTTTTTAGTTTTTCGTTTATTTTATTTTTGTTTGGTTTTCGTTTGTTTGTCTGTATGGTTTAACTTTGTTTTCCTTCTGTTGTTGATTTTTGTTTGTATTGTTTTTCGTTTTCGTTGGGTTTTGTTCTAGCTGTTCTTGTTTTTGTTTGTTTTTTTTTGTCGTTTTGTTAGGTTTATCCTTGTTTTGCTTTTTTAGGGGGGGGGGAGGATCAATCATGACATTATAAAGAAATGTTATTAAACAGACAGAGAAATATAAGCGGAGCAAAACCAAATCATTGTGTGTAGCGGACAGTACAAAATGTAGCAGTTGCATAAAGACACTTAACCCAGTCCTAGATGTCCTGGAGTGGGTGAGTTAGTTTGTTTTACGGCACGTCAGCACGATGACGGTTATGTTGTGCCCATTATGTCCTAAAAACGGTTAATGCATTATACTAGTAGCAACGGTGACTCCTTTATCTCTCTGAGTAGTAAAAGCATAACAATTGTTCCGTGAAAAGTTTGCTTATAAGTGAAGGGTATATACAGTAGTTTAAAAGATCCATGTGTAGACTATCACAGTTAAATTTTATTATATACACCAATGTCCTTCAGGGGTACAGGTATGAGTAATTCTTTAAACATCTACAATGCAATGGGGAGCAGGGGAACATTTATGGGGAGCTTTGATTACAGACGCCTAATTCAATTATGATTCCACACACTAATCCCCGACACAGTTACGTATGGATTTATACCAGCCCAAGCCAATTTTTTTAAATCCCCCCGAGACCTAGTTTCTTTGTCTGACTCCACATGTATTGCGGATTTTAAACACGTGAATATTGGTCCACATAATGACTAAAACAATAATGGGTGTAAGTTCGTTATTGCTACAACGAAGAAGCGTTATGGCGTGCGTCCACGCCAGACACACAATAATTAGTAATCCGATTTTAAGAATTTTTTAAATCTCAAACAACACAAAACAGTCATTTTGCTGACAAGGGATGAGCACCTAGTATTACTCAATAAGCTAGCCGCTGATTGTTTTCGGCTTTAGACATGGTTGACGGTTACTATTCTATTTTGAGGAGGGAAAGATAGAGTTAGGTAAGCGCAGGCTCCAGGCTCATTTCGAAAGATCCGCGGTTCAGGTGTCAGATGAGCGCCCCCCCCCTCCCTCCCCCCTCACTCCCCCCTCGTGTTCGTACAAGATTTTCAGGTTTTCAGTGAAATCTGAGAGACGTGAAAATGTGTGCATATTGTACTATAATGCATCAGATAAGAACATATAATCCGTAACAAATTATTGATTTTTAGAAATAAATTTGCAGAGATTTCTCATCTGTGATCAATTTTATGTTTTTGTTGCTGTTGTTGTAGTTGTTGTTGTTGTAGTTGTTGTTGTTGTCGTTGTTTTTCTTGTTTTATTTTCATTTGATTTTCATTTGTTGTTTTTGTTGTTGTTGTTGTTGTTGTTTTTGTTGTTGTTGTTGTGGGTGTTGTTTCTGTTGTTGTTGTTGTTGTTGTTGTTGTTGTTGTTGTTGTTGTTTTTGTTGTTGTTGTTGTTGTTGTTGTTGTTGTTGTTGTTGTTGTTGTTGTTGTTGTTGTTGTTGTTTTTGATGTTGTTATTGTTGTTGTTGTTTTGAGGGGGCGTGAGGTGGTGCTCCCAGTGTTATTGTTGCATTCATTTTTCTGCTGTAGTTGCAGTCATGTTTATGCTGTTGTTGGTTTTTTTAACGTATATCATTATGAGAAATAACCCATGTCCAAAAATCCTTTAAAAACATAATGAGAGGGATGTTTGGTCCTCACCCTGTTGGGATGTGTCTGTAGTTTCTGTTGTGAATTCTGTAGCCCCAAGCGCTCTGGTGCATCCTGTGTATGGTGCATCGGCTGCGACTAGTCTGGGAAGTAGCGTCTCAGTTCGATAGTCATTGCAGTGTTTATGTAGAGAGGACGGGTCCCAGAAAATGTGAAAGTGGGGCTCTGCAGCTGCGCTCCAATTTTCCGAGTTTAAATCTTGTCTAGACGTCATTAAAAAGGTGAAGGTCTGTTTTGCCAGAAAGTGCATTTCTTTTGTTACAGGTTTTTGGCAGCCTATGCTGCTAAAATATTCATCCCTTCGTTTTTTTCTATGGTTGTCCACAATTCCAATCACCTCTATAAACCTTTACGGATCTTTTTGTCCTCCCCCCCCCCCCCTCGCCTCTCTGACTCTCCGTTTCAACTAATGAAAACCAAAGCTTGGTTCAGCATTCTCTCACTAGTCCGGCCACTTTTCTGGGCATTACTATGCGCCAGCCCACACGCCAGGGGGAACAAAGTACATAAACTTAAGCATCTAAATACATAGTAGGTCGGGCGTCTAAACCTACGGCCTCTTTGTACTTAGTGCCCAAGATCTAAGCCTTGATCTAGCCCTAGATGTAGGGAACATGGCGCCGCTATGCGAATCAGCGCCTGATTTCCCCAACAGCCCAGATTTCTGTGTCTGTCCATGTCTCCTGGGGTAAAAAAAACACCCGTCATTGGGCTCTCTCACGCTCTTTGGGATTGGTAACCAAAGCTATGTCTTTGTTTAACGTCTCCTAAGTCTCAACAAAATCGGCATTGCGATGACGAGTCCTATACCGAAACGAAGACGATGCCGGTAAGTTGTGGAATCTGACTCGGCATCCAATCAAAACTTGACCTCAAACTATCGCAACCAATGAATGAGCGATAAAAAAATCCCATGCAAAGATCATGACTATGCCATCTGTTAACGTCGCCTGAATCAATCTAGCCGTTGCTTTGCCGACGCGCCGTGAAAACAAACTCCACTCATCGCCTGGTGGATGAGCGAGTCTGTGAAGTCCAGCACTCTGACACTCTGCTTCATCCCGGCCCCAATCACGCAGGCCCCGATGCCAGGCACGGTGCCTTTAATGTGTGTATTTTGCCGGAAGCTCCAAAAACAACCAAGGTGCCTGGGAAACCTGAGTCGGCCACGGACCAAGATAAACTAATTACTTTTTTTTCATCTCTATAAAACAGCTTGGTGGAGGCGGACCCTAAACATTTCTGTACCTTTTACAGCAATTACGCTGTCTTTGGATGTACATGCATCAAAGAGTTTTGTTATCAGAGGGAAAGATTAACTAGAATCTCAGCAGTTAAGGCAGTTTCACATTTTAAGGAAAAGCCAGAAAACTAGGATAGTAGCGATTAGAGTTGATTGTTACATTGATTTACCTGGAGGTAAAAAAAATGTTTGTGTGTGTGTGCGAGGGGAGGAGCGTAGTAGCTCAGTTGTCAAAACGCGCGACTTCTCTCATCTTTCTTCTTATTGGTAAGGGCAGTTTCAGACGAAAATCTGAACAATTTTATCGTTCCCATACTGTTATGATTATTCTCGATAAAAGAATGCGATTCAAATTAGGTTTGAAATCTTTATTAATTCATGTACTGTGAAGCTAACACAAAGTGGACGCTCTATGTAAGGAACCGTTTTCACGGAAACAATACCTTCACTGGAAATTTTGACTAATAAAAACAGTTACGCTTCTCTCTATGCGCGCAATATTTTTTTATTCAGTTAGGTTTTGTGAGGGATAGTTTTTAATTGATCTAGGTAGTGATGTGCTCAGTGAATCATCAAGTGGTTCATTGAATTCGTTGGTACCGCCTTTGACTACAATGTTTCAGATAGTGCTAGAACGCATCAATTAGACAATGACTGACCCCAGTAATCAATGTACCTCAAACTTCAATGTCCGAGTGGAGGAACTGACTTTCTGCTCACGAGAGGCGGCGCCGTGAGACCTGGACACCAACCAGGGAATGCTCTCGCTCAACAATAACAATGTACGAGCGACACACCAAGCTTTTAGTTCTATGGAATCCGCTTCCACCAAGGATCATCAGTTTGTATGTGTGCGGACATTAGAACCGGTAGACTGCCGTGGCGGAGATTGTATGTATCGTCCAACTTTCAACTGGCTGACTAGAAAGGGTGAGTGGGCGCATGGACTTTAATGTGTACACCAATTACGGAGCCGTCCCGGCATACCATCAGACATGTCTAATACATACGTACTAATATGTTTGCCAACATAGATTGCAGTAATTGCTGAAATCTTATCTTGCGCAAGACATTTAATGAAACAAAGATATTATTATAATAGGAGCGCTACAGGCGATTGATCCAGTTATGTGGGGTGAATTATCTTGTTATTCTCTTCCCGAGAACCCGGCTCTAATGAACCGATGACGTCAGTGATGTGGGTATCCCATCATTCCACTAGAGACGCTGATGACGCTGATGACAAGTGCGGGGTGTCGTCTGCTCAACCTGCTCATTTTCTGCCGCTCAACGTTGC